>SNQJ01S0001925.1:688035-701124 GCA_010110895.2 Picea sitchensis | reverse complement strand
GAAGCAAGTATGCAACAACATAATATCAATAACAAACAGAGAATAATCACAGCCATGGAATTGAATCAAAGCTTTCCTATTAATTCAATATCTGTACATGGGGATTCTTCACCAGTTCTCGGCTTTGTTCTCTCCTTGCTCCTAAATGCTCTGAATATGAATACAATAATACAAAGGAGGGTNTCTAGACTTAATTAAATTATCTACTTGCATTAAATCTAATAAATGCCTCAGCTACCTAAGGACGAGAGCTTATTTGCTTAAGGTCCGTTACAATGTACAAGTGCGCTTCATCACATCAATACATTAATGTTTGGCGCAACCATTATCAAGGTAAAATTCAAAAAGTGGTTTGCTGGCTTGTCCAACTATCTCTTCTTTGCTCCACGCGCTGGCTCGCTTGATGAGGTGTGGATGCTCCTGCATCATACTCCTCGGCTCAAAAGTTTTCATGGGCTCCTGTCCATGAGCTCCTGTACAGTATGCCCATGCTTCAGTATGACTGCCTCTGTTTCCCAGCTGACATCCTCCACTGGGTGATTCTTCCATTTCACCAAGTAATCAAAATATTACTTTCTCCTGGTCTTCCTGCCTGCTCTTTTACCCAGTATGCACTCCATCTGCGGCTTCTGTGCAACTGGTAACTTCTTCTGCCATTGGACCACTGGTTCCCCAGTTCCAGTATCTGCTTCTCCAACCCTGTATGGGTATAAATTCGAAACGTTGAAAATCTGAGATATCCCGATGCCCTCCGACAACTCAAGCTCGTATGCATTTCCCTCGAATTTCTTCAGGACTCTGCACGGCCCAATTTTCTTCATCTTGAGCTTGTTATATGTCCCCCTTGGGAACCTTTCTTTCCTCAAATGCACCAGAACCATGTCCCCAACTTCAAACTGAAGTTGTCTTTTCCCCTGATCGGCTCTGCGCTTGTACTCCTGGTTGGACTTTTGCAGTCGCTGCTTCACCTGCGTGTGAAGTTCCTTCATTGCTTCAGCGAACTCTTCAGCTCTTGCGCTGCTAGTTTCAGCCTGTTCTGACTCCCTGAGTTCAGAAACTCCCCTCGGCTGTGTCCCATACAAAATTTGAAACGAGCTCTTACCTGTACTCCAATTCACCGAATCATTGCACGCGAATTCTGCCTGTGGTAGGATCTGATCCCAACTGCTATGATGCTCTGTCACCAGGCTCCTCAATAAATCCCCCAGGCTCCTATTCACCACCTCGGTCTATCCATCTGTCTGTGGATGGTAAGCAGAACTGAATGCCAAGTTAGTTCCTAGATTCTTCCATAATTTCCTCCAAAAATGACCTATGAACTTTGTATCCCGATCCGAGACTATGCTTCTCGGCAATCCATGCAATCTCACGACCTCCTTGAAAAACAAATTTGCGATGTGGGTAGCATCGCTGGTCTTATGACATGGTATGAAATGTGCCATCTTCGAAAACCTGTCCACCACCACAAAGATGGAATCAACTCCTCATTGTGTTCTCGGCAAACCCAAAACAAAGTCCATGCTGATGGTTTCCCATGGCCTCTCAGGTATGGGCAATGGCTGATATAAACCCGCATTATGCTTTCGGCCCTTCGCATGTTGACATATCCTGCACCTGTCAACAAACCTCTTTACATATGCACACATGCCTGGCCAATAATACGATTCACTCAGCTTGGCGAATGTCTTGTCATGTCCAAAATGACCTGCTAAGCCTCCGTTGTGTTTTTCCTTCGCCAAATTCTCCCTCATGGAGCAATCTGGAATGCACAGCTGATTGCCTCTGAATAGAAATCCTTCCTGGATCATATATTCCAGCCACGAACTCCAATCCATGAGAACTGGATTCTCAGCTACCTCGTATGCTTCTGCAAAATCTGCGTCACCTGCATACATATCCTTCAGATTTTCAAAACCCAAGGTCTTGACTCTGAACTCCTGCAGCAACAAACATTTTCTGCTCAAGGCATTAGCCACTTTGTTTGCAGTTCCCGAAATGTGCTTTATCACAAATGTGAAGTTCTGCATGTACTCTACCCATTTTGCATGCTTTTGATTCAACTTCTCCTGTTGACTCGCGAACTGCAATGCGTGATTATCACTATACAAAATGAATTCTTTGGGTATCAAGTAATGCCTCCACTTCTTTAATGCCTGTATGATGGCATATAACTCTTTATCGTACGTGGAGTATTTCAGCTTGGCATCATCCAACTTCTCGCTGTAATATGCTACAGGTCTGTCATCCTGACTTAAGACCCCTCCAACAACATACCCACCGGCATCACACTTCACTTGGAAGGTTTTCTGAAAATCAGGCAACACCAAAATCGGTTGCTCTGTTATCTTTCGCTTCAACAGATTGAAGCTCCTTTCAGCCTCTGCTGTCCAATGAAAAATCTTGTGCCGCTTCTTCACTGTATCCATCATTGTGGCGCTAATTCCACTAAAATTCCGAATGAATTTCCGGTAGAAACTAGCCAGTCCATGAAAGCTTCTTACCTCAAAAACATTCCTCGGCGATGGCCAATTCCTGATTACTTCCACCTTCTCAGGATCCATCTTCAATTCATTCACCGAGATTACAAAACCCAAATAAATGAGTTCTGTCTGCATGAACGAACACTTCTTCAAATTGATCAGCAACTTCTCCTGCTGTAGCCTTTTCATCACAATGGCTAAATGTCTCATATGTTCAGCCTTGGTCTTGCTGAAAATCAGTATGTCGTCCAAGTATACGACCACAAATTTACCGATGAATTCCCGCAGGACTTCATTCATTAGCCTCATAAAAGTGCTTGGCGCGTTTGTCAAACCAAACGGCATGACCAACCATTCGTACAAACCCTCGTTTGTTTTGAATGCTGTCTTCCATTCATCTCCTTCTCTCATCCGGATCTGATGATATCCGCTCTTGAGATCAATTTTTGAAAAGTAATTTGCCCCACTCAGGCAATCCATAAAGTCATCCATTCTCGGCAGTGGAAATCTATACCTGATGGTGATTTTGTTTATTTCTCTAGAGTCTGTACACATCCTCCAGCCCCCATCCTTTCTTTGGACTTAGTACTGTCGGAACAACACATGGACTAAGACTCTCCCTCACTAGTCCTTTGTCAAGCAGATCCTGTACCTGCCTCTTGACCTCCTCGTCCTCCTGAGGTGTCAATCTGTACGCTGCCTTATTCGGTAAGCTTGCTCCTGGTATGAGGTCAATGTGGTGACTTACACTCCGCATCGGTGGCAATGAACAAGGTAGTTCATCCACGATGATATCAGCGAACTCTCCCAGTAGTTCCTATATCTCTTCTGGCAAGTCATCCACTCTTGTGCTTGTCAGGACAATTCTTGGCTTCCTGACAACAAAGAATTGTGGATCTTCATTCTTCTCTAGCTCTGTGAGAAGTTCCTTCCCACTCATGAGAAGTATCGTGCTGCTCACTTCTGGCTTCACTTCCTTATCCTTTATCGGAAGCAACATATGTGTTTTCCCATCCTTCTCCAAGGTGTATGTGTTCATCCTCCCATCATGAACAACATTTCTATCAAACTGCCATGGTCGACCCAATAATACATGACAGACATCCATGGGAATGACATCACACATAATTTTATCTCTATATTCACCCATTTTAAATTCAACCAAGCATTGTTTTGTAACACTTACTTGGTGTCCTTTCTGTAGCCATGACACTTTGTATGGACTCGGGTGTCTGTTCGTCTCCAGCTCCAGCTTCTCCACCATCTCGGTTGAAACGAGATTATCCGTGCTTCCACTGTCAACTATGACCTTGCATTTCCAGCCCTTGGTCTTGCAAGTCGTCCTGAACAGTCTGCATCTTTGCGCTGTGTCCTCCACCTCTTTCTCGGGTTTCAAGAGAACTTTATGCACTGTTAGTGATTTCCCACTTCCAGTGTCTTCATCCTCATCATCACGCTTCTGCGCCTCAGTGATGTGGGCTTTTCCTTTGTCCGACTTCCTATCTGGACAATCCACGGCTTTGTGCCCGTCCTTACCACACGTAAAACATGTGATAACTCCTCCTCGACCTCTTCCTCTACCTCGAGTACGAGGAAATGCGTTGGCATCAACATATTCCCCTTGATGATCATCTTGCTGCCTCCTTGGCTCAACATATTTCTGCCTCTGCTGTGAGGTTCCACCTCTCTCATCTTTTCCCTGAGGCCTCTTCCAATCCTCCTTGGGCTTTTGTGTTCTTTCTTGGGCAATCACTTTGCCTCTTGGCTGACTCCTGCCTTGCCCATGCTGGCCCTGCTTGCGGCTCAGCTTCTCTTCGGCTTTCATAGCCATTTGGTACGCATCCTCAACTGTTCGGATGGTTAGCATGCTCAATTCATCCTGAATGTCATACCTCAGACCATTCAGGTACCTTGCCACCTTTTCATCATCGCTTTCCCGATGACCAGCTCGAATGTTGAGCCTGTAGAATTCTTCGGTGCACTCTTTCACCGTCATCATCTTCTGTCTCAGGTTCTGCATGCGCTTGAACAGAGTGATCTGGTAGTCTCTCGAAATGAACTTCACCTTCATCTTGGCGATCATCCGATCCCAGCTCTTAATCTTCTGTTTTCCTTTGCAGCGCCTATCTGCCTGCAACTCATCCCACCATAAGGCTGCATGCCCCTTCAACTTTGTGACAACGTGTCTTATCTTCTTGTCCTCTTCGATATCTTCGTAATCGAAGTAGGTGTCGAGTGCTCGGATCCAATCCAACAATTCTTCTGCATTTAGACTTCCCTCATAGACGGGAATGTCCATTTTCGTCTTTGAGCTCATCCTGGAGATGGCTCTGATCAACCTCTCTGTTGATGCATCTTCTGCTGAGACCTCTTCTGCCTCGTGTCCAACTTCCTCTTCAAATTCAGAATCGCTAAACTCTCCAGCACCAGCTCCACGTCTCTGCGCAGTCTCCATCTCCTCCATCCTCGCTCGAAGATCTCGCATCTGGCGTTCCATTTATGGATTCCCTGCCGACCTTCCTCTTCTTCGGGCATCCCTGTCCTCACGATCAGGTGACTGCCTCTCTCTTCTTGGCGGCATTATGTCTTCTATGTCTCTGCTACAAAAAGCAAAGATACTCCCGCTCTGATACCACTTGGTGCAAGTCGTGTGTATCAGAGTGCTCTTCCTTTATCCTTCTCTCCTCTCGCCTGCAATATACAGACAAGATTTCAGGCTCTGATACCACTTGGTGCGAACCTGCCCTCGACGACGGCCGCTCTCCACAGGACCTTCACTGACCTTGGCCCGAAGAACAACAATGCTCTTCCAACTCCCCTCGGGAGTTCTCGTCACCCACAGGACTCTCCTCGACGATCTCCCCTTTTGCTTCTCGGGAAATCGACGTTCGTGCTATCGCGAACCCTATGCACACTTCCCGTGCGATTCAAACCTCCGAACCCCGATCCCCGATGGTCAACGGTCAACAGTTCGGGAATTTCCCTATCGGGAAATCGACACATGAAAGGTCGCGATTCACTCACCTTTCAAAACCCCGAAAACCGATATGCGATACCACGTGTTGTACTCCACGCAGCCTCCGTGGGACCCGTCGCAACTCGAGACTTCGCTATTCCTCCGGTCTTCTTTCGACTTTGAAAACGCTGAAGTGTCGAATCCCGACTCCACGAGATCTCGTGCCACGTGTCTTCGTAGCGATCGATGGCTCAGATCAAATCGAGAATTCGCCACTCGCGATTTCAGCGTGCATGCAATTTGTCTCGTCAAACGCCGAATGCCGATATGCGATGGCTCTTGGGTTAATCTCTCCCCGCCTTCTTCGCGATTTGACGGTCTGCGGAACTTCGTGATTCTCCACGACGATTTCAAGTCGTCGATTCTCTTCCTCTTGAGGAATCCTCTCGCTCCAAACTCCGCCTTGTTCGAAACTGCTCCTGGGTCTGTTCCCACACTGTTTACACGGAACTATCCCTCCTGAGCTTCTCTCATTCTGACTCCTTCAGAGACTTCTGCGTAAACTATTTACGCTTGACCTTCAACAATTTTCAAGTGTTGAAGTCTTCAGAGTCCGTGCACTCACCTGCAACAGAAATTTTCCATTCCCTTAGCTCAGAATCGCCACTGAGACTTCAACCTCGACCTGCACTTATCCTGCATGGCTCGAATAACCCAATTCAACTTATGGGTGAACGAGAACGAGAGTTTAACTATCGAGCCTCCTCAACGCACTCTATGCAGAGGAATTCCACTGCACTCTATGCAGGAACCTCCTGGCTCAGATAGAGAAACAATTGAAACTCATTCTCTTCTCTCTCCCAGATTTCTAATCTGCCATGAAATTACATATGCATCATATACAATGAAGGCATAACAAGAAGCAAGTATGCAACAACATAATATCAATAACACATAGAGAATAATCACAGCCATGGAATTGAATCAAAGCTTTCCTATTAATTCAATATCTGTACATGGGGATTCTTCACCAGTTCTCGGCTTTGTTCTCTCCTTGCTCCTGAATGCTCTGAATATGAATACAATAATACAAAGGAGGGTGCCTATATTCCGTTTTCCCTCTCGAAAGACAAAACTGTCTAATCTAGACTTAATTAAATTATCTACTTGCATTAAATCTAATAAATGCCTCAACTACCTAAGGACGAGAGCTTATCTGCTCAAGGTCCGTTACAATGTAGAAGTGCGCTTCATTACATCAATACATTAATGTTTGGCGCAACCATTATCAAGGTAAAATTCAAAAAGTGGTTTGCTGGCTTGTCCAGCTGTCTCTTCTTTGCTCCACGCGCTGGCTCGCTTGATGAGGTGTGGATGCTCCTGCATCATAAAAGATAATAACTAGATCAAAGTCATAATATCTTCACAAAAAATTGAAAAGCAATAGACAAAATTCATTGCACATGCATGATGACACTGTACTCGTCCAATCTCTACCCCACATGCAACACGACATTGTCTTTGTTCAATGTAAATTTGCCATGTATCTAAAATTCACGTAGCATATAAAATGTTTTGGGTTTCTCTTGCAAATACATTTCATATTTCATTTCTGTTAGGGTAGGAAGTAGTTCCTGTACTATAGTCTCCTTGAAGGTGCATTGCACATTATCATTGTCAATTGTACATATAACAACACTTAGGCACTGCTTATATACAAAAGGGCATCTCTGATTGAATCTTACACAGTCAAACATTGCATTTTTTTATTATCAAAGTAGATGTGCCTGTAGGAGATTTACAAATTGCACAAATAGGTTCAAATGGAGTTGAATATGCATTTTCTTCTATCATTGTACCCTCGACATGTTCATATAGTACAAATTTTAATAATTTAGAGTTGTTAATCTATACTTACAACATTTGTCAACCCAGTTATTTTGTTCAGAACTTTGACTGCTTCTGTTGTAAGTTCTGTTATAAATGTCGATTGTGTTGTGTGAAACACCTTTTCTTTTGCATCTCTCCTCTTGTCTATATTTTTAAATAACAAAATGGAAAATTTCCCTATTTGAAATTTTTGTTCCAATGAAGGGAAGAAATTCCCATATGTATCGAACAGTTGCAATTGATGCATAAATGATTGTAGTTGTCATATAGACACACCTAACATATAATAACATTAAAAAAAAAATTGACAATGGAAAAACATACCGTTGCTTTTCCATCCTCTGTGTTTCCATACTTTATATGCAAATTGTACTGCAATCCAACTTTCCTAACCAATGTCATGACAAATCCAATAGCGCTGATGTGATACATGTCTGTATTACTTGCAAATTGCTTGATTGTTGTGTATGGTATGAAATTGTATTCTTTGCACGTTGGAGAGACTATTTCGACAACACTTGATTCACCTATGGATATAACATGATCGCAATCATAATGGTCATAGCCACTTTTTGGTATAATTTTGAAATTTGTAATAGATATTCTATCTCTGGTAACAATATTTTGCTCATGTATTTCAATGAGTGTGCAGGAATAGTCAATGTAATTGTCATCACGCCATTTTCATTTTTCATGTTAGCACGCAAGATTTTGTATTCTTTATTCGCCTGATCCAAATATGTGTTGTAGAAAACCATCACATCACCAATGAATACTTCCCTAGTTCTGCGACTGTTCCAGTCTTCTATTGACACAATGTTCAAAGTTGCACAACTGCACCATGCAATAGCAATTTCATAAAATAAGCAATATGAAAAACAATTTCAATGCATTTCTTGTCCAACTACAAAATGCACACTTTTATATACATACCTTTGCAATTGGTCCTGCTGTGCATGGATACTTACTCTCCTGTCACTGTCATAGTTGACTCCCCAACATTGATTGCTTCGATTCCAGGTATACCTATGTCGCCTGAATTGAATGTAGCAATTTGCAAATTGCATAACTACCTATTACTATTAGCCGACCATGTCATCGCAACATGCAAACAAAAAATAACCTGCATGAATTTATTCGTGATTCTGTTGTTGGGAGTGTGTCTATGATGCACCAATACTGATACTTCCCTGGCTTTTCCAACTTCTCATGGTTGCAACAATATATATGTGAACGCGTAGCACATATAATATATTCTATACTATTTTTAAATTGATACCTGAACGTTTCCATGAAATGTACTAGCATGCCTTTGTGTATGTCGTTCTTTTCAAATGGAAAATAATGCAAATTCTGATTATGTTTTGCAACCTAGTGCTTCTTTTCTCGATTCAAAGGCTATATATTTTAATGCTATATGTTTTTTTCACTTTCTCAATGCATTTCCAATGAATACATTGTCCATTCACATCTGACAGAGGACTGGCACATCTGTGTAATTTCCAAATAGTCTTCGGTCACAATTTTTTCATTTCATGACAAGACATTCAATATGCACATAACTTATAGATGTGGACACGAAAGTTTGACAAAAAATGGATGCACAACTTACTACCGAAATGATAGCAACCGATGCAATATGCAATTTCAATTATACGCAGTACTATGCAATATTGATATATATTATTGCATCTGCATACATGCCACCAAAAAAAAGGTTGTTACTTGTCTAATTGTTGTAGACATACCTTCTCTTGGAACATTGTTCTTTAGTTTCCTCTCCTGCATTGCTTGTTACTTCTTTCTCTCTTGAAATTTCCATATTGCATTTTCATGTGAAAGCAGTAAACCAAAACCAATGAATGCATAGATAAACCCTTATGTCAAAATTGCACAAAATATACAATGTTAAGGGATGGAAAATCAACAACACCCGAATCAAATTAGAAAAACACATGTCTGTAGCTCTTGTTCCATATTTCTTTGTTTTCTCTATTGTCCTTTTTAACACATGTGTTTGTTTCTATGCAATGCACATCGAACCAGTCAAACAACAATGCAGATTGATGAGAGAAAGATGCAAAGACAATGTAAATTGCTGATTTTTTATTTTCTCTACAACCAGAACATCTGCTACATCAACTACTTGCAATGCCCCACACAATTTTTTTTTCAAACATAGAAATAAGAAATTCCTAAATATGTAAACATGCTTTTGTTCAATTTACTTTTTTGTCATTCAGAAGATGCTCAAGTAATGACTATGGCATTCCAACGCAACAATCCATGCAACAGTCCACCTAGACAACAAAGATGTCAACTACAACGTGAGATGTCAACGATGCATATTTTCAACCTGTCAAGGACCACCACTTGTACAAAGAGAACCCCACTAAGACTATGGTCTCCATACCTAACACAGTTACAAGTAGGGCAAGGCTAGAGATAAATCAACACCGAAATGGGCCACTACTAAGATGCCATGTGTCCATGGGCCCATGATGACATCAACATGACACCATCCATTTTTTTGCATGTTCTCCTAGACTTTCAAAATGCTAAAACCTTTGGGAAAAATGAGGCAAGGCCAAACAAAGGCATAAGAGAGAATATCAGATGCAAGTGATGGATACGCTGACATCCTGACAAATTAGTTGGACATTGTACAACACATAACAACACAATTGGCCTAATGTCTCCACACCATCAACAATCATCGCACCACCACCTATAACTGACATAAGATAGTAATCATTATTTGGATGTGCCCAACCACGCATGCCCCAAATCTCAATAGATCATGTCAAGTATGGCTAATCATTTTCTCCCGTCAATTGCCTCCAAAGACACGTGTAAATCCTCTACAAAAGGAAACCAAAAGACCAAAGAAAAAAACCAACCTACTACAATCAAGCTTCTAAAAACAGGTTATGCTGATGTCGAGTGTTGCAGATTATGATCCAATTGCACTTTCCTTCCCTATGGAAGAATATAACTAGATATATACAAACATCAAGAGAGAATGTTAAGCATTGCATGAGCGAAGGAATATCCCTCTTGGTTATCATCCACTCAGTCTTAAGAGTAGAGGGGCATTCAAGAATCTACCCTAACATGCAGTTGCATCAATTGGCCAACCCAAAGAAACAACTTGAGGCATGAGATTTGAGGAGTTGGTCATTGGTATTCTGCATTAACAAGTGGTGTCTATTGTGCAAGCAAAGGAATGCCCCTATTAGTCATCATCAAACCAATCTTAAGAGAAGAGGGGCATTCAAGAATCTACCCTAATATGTAGTTGTATCAATTGGCCAGCCTGAAGCAACAACTCGAGGTAGGAGATCTGAGGAGCTGGCCATTGGTAATTTGCATTGATGAGTGGTGGGATCTGAGAGGAAGATGTTGGACATTCTTCCAACTAGCATGGGCCCAAATCATTCCATTTTAGAATGGGTCTAGCGTTACAGGCACAGGTTCGATTGAACCATCCAAAAAATCTAAATCGAGGCTTAGTTGGACGAAGAGAGCACACCTTATGACGACACCAACATGTCAGCTTTAGCGGTAATTTTTTTTTTACCCAATGAAATCAGGTAAAATCAGTTGGAAAGTGTGAGAACTTAGAAAATCAGATGTGGTATCAAGAAATTGACAAGCAAATTTAATTTTCAAGTAGTATTGGTCTAGAAGAGTAGTTTCCTCTCAAACAAAAGCATCTATAAATCAACATAAGGAGCTCATTTTTAGGGTCGACACTTTGGGGAATTTAATATTTTCTTATAACCAAAGTTGTTTGATCATGTCCTCGAGCACATACAAACTTTCAAGGTTGCAGGATTTAAGAGATTCATCTCCTGCATTATGTTCCAGTCTGTAATCTCTTTTTCTTTGTGCATGTGCTCTTGTAAAATCCATCCCTCTCATATTTTATCTTCTTGTACCAGATCACAATTAATAAAAGCTCGAACAACAAGTTTTATGGCATGTTCAGTGTAACTACGTCTTGTATTGCTTGTGATACTGAAGTGATTTCCTCTGAATGTATGACCACTTCTTGTCACTTCTTCATATATTTAATGATGTCTAGAGGGTACCTCATGGATTTAAATGCCTGAAGATGTTTACTATTTGGTGCATGATTTAATGATTTGCTACATTTGTTAGAACTATTGAATTCTTAATTGATCAACACATTATTCTTTCCATAGACTTTGAGACCCATGTTAACAACCCCTCACATGTTTATCATCTATTTCTTCTAATTCTCGATTTCCTTCACTCTTTAAATCAAATTGTTTGAAACACTTGTGGACAAATGTCTCTTCAGGTTGAAAGTTTTGATGTTTGGACTGAGACTGTTTGAAGACTGACAATTCTTTAAGAGACATAGAAAAACTTACTTAAGAGAGAGAGAAAAGCTTACCCAAAATTTTGCATATGGTAACCTACTGCAAGAATGGCATTAAGATTCACCGTGAATATTATCTCCCTAGATGCCTCAACATCATTCCATTGACAACCTAGAGCATCTTGAGGGATAACACAACTATTCTGGAAATCCCCTTGATTTTTTATTTGGTTTGACAATTAGTTTTGAAATAGGCACATCTCAAAAGATGGTTGATTTTTATTTGGTTTGACAGTTAGTTTAAAATTAGGCACGTCTTGAGGGATATTTAATAGTTTGTTTAAAAAAATTGCATACATTAAAGATAAATAAGTAATAGCGTTTCTCATGCAATGCTTCCACGATGCCCAACCAAGAATTTACTTAATCAAATCGAGGAAAAAATAGTCCAGGATAATATCTCTTTGAAGATACTGAATTGAAATACTCAAAAAATTATGACAACCAGAATGATAACCAATACATGAGAATACTAATTCTTTGTATCTTCTTACACTACTGTACAAATCTAAAAACTTAGCAGCCAAGCTATTGATGCTCGCTTCGTAATTTGATATGTAACTTTATTTTCAATTTTTAGATTCTAGGTTATGAAATTTAAGAACATGTAGTCCACACTCTGCACCTCCGCACACGAATATCCCCACACATGTATACTCTTGACAAAACCAAGTTATGAATTTCGCACCTTTGCACATGTATATTAGTTCAAATGATAAAAGATCCAGGAATACAATCCCCATAAATACATACTATGGCTCCTTGGGATTTTCATTGGAAAGTGTATAGTTTGAGTTGCTTATGGAGAAAGCCTTGTAGGAATATCAAATAGAATCCTTGAATGAACGATACATTACGACAAATCCATACATGCTCCTTTTCTTTCAATGGATAAGATATATGTGTATTATTTTTGACCAATATTTCATTTTATACCAGAAATTGTATAAGCTCAATAATTATTTAAAACGACTCAATGTGAAGAAGCCATGCGACTATTCCATAAATCCCCTGGTTGATTTTTTATTTGGTTTGACACCCAATTTAAAATTAGGGACGTCTCGAGAGATATTTGATAATTTGTTTAAAATTATCCACGTCTCGAGGGATATTTGACAGTTTGTTTGACATACGTGCATACATTAAAGATAAATAAGTAATAGTCTTGCTCCTGCAATGCCTTGTTGATTAAGGTTGGTTGTCATTTATGTCAACCCTTGAAGAAAGCCCTGTAGCACAAAGGTTTGGGTAATGGACCCAATATTTTTTGATGTAAATATGACTCATTATTATTTTTTCATGGTTGATAAGAAGTAAATATGGATGAACTCCAAAGTGGTCCCCTTATGGTGAAA
>SNQJ01S0001925.1:645611-682313 GCA_010110895.2 Picea sitchensis | reverse complement strand
AAGACCAAAGAATAAGAATGTGATCAACACAAAATGGGTTTTCAGGAATAAATTGAATGAAGATGGACAAGTTACAAGGAACAAAGCTAGATTGGTATGTAAAGGATATGCACAGATTGAAGGAATTGACTTTGAAGAGACATTTGCCCTAGTTGCCAGAATGGAAGCAATCCATTTGCTTTTAGCTTATGCATGCTCCAAGAATGTTAAAGTATATTAGATGGACATAAAATCAGTATTTTTGAATGGGGAACTTGAAGAAGAAGTCTACATTGAACAACTAGAAAGATTTCAGTTGTCAGAGAAAACAAACTATGTGTGTAAATTAAAGAAGGCCTTGTATGGTCTAAAACAGGCTCCTAGAGCATGGTACTCCAGACTGGATAAGTATCTACAGCAAGCAGGGTTCAGAAAAGGAAGTGCAAACATCAACCTCTACATCAAGGTAAGTCAAGGTAATATTTTATTAATTGAAGTTTATGTTGATGATAATATTTTTGGTAGCGATGATGACAGGTTAAGCCAGAAATTTTCAAAAGACATGCATAATGAATTTGAAATGTCGTTACTTGAAGAACTATCATTCTTTTTGGGACTTCAGATACGTCAAAGCAAACAAGAAATTTTTATTTCTCAAACCAAGTATATCAGAGAAATGCTAAAGAGATTCGGAATGGAAGATTGCAAACCAGTTATCACTCCCATGCAAACCAGTTGTAAGTTGAGCAAAGATGATGATTCAAAGTCTACAGATCAGAGGCAATATAGGTCAATGATTGGCAACCTACTATATGTGACAACATCGGACCAGATGTAATGCAGAAGCGTTGATTGGACAGGTGGCATGATTTCAAAGCAGCACAAAGGAATCACATGTATTAGCGGTAAGAGGATTTTCGGATATCTCAAAGGAACAAAAGAGTTTGGATTATGGTATCAAAAGGAAAAGGATCTATCACTTATTGCCTACCAGTCACAGTTAGGACAGGTTGTATTGATGACCCGGCCAACTTGATGGAGCAACGTTCTACCAGGTGAGGGTGTTTGGTATCATGGCTAGAAGTGAAAGCAATAATCATCGATATCTCTATCTATAGTGAGAAATGAGTATGTGCACCGGTAACATGTTATTACCACACTGTTCTTTGGATGATTTTTTTGGTGGAATATACAGGTTGAGTATGATGGTATTCTAATATATTGTGATAATACAAGTACCATCAATATCTCAAAAACCGGTGATGCACTCCAAGGTGAAGCACTTTCCAATAAAGTATAATTTTCTACGTGAATAGGTTGCAGAAAATAACATCGAGAGTTGTGTATGTGGGCACAAAGAACAAGTGGCATACATCTTTACAAAATAACTTACAGAATGCTGGGGCTCTTCACCAAAGACTTGGGTGGCACCTACTCCAAAATGAATGCTTTGAATGCTTATCTTATCGTCTTAGATGTACGAGGAAGCACCATAAGATGTGTGATTTGTTAGGGGGAGAAACCCGGATAGGCAACTTTGTCATTGATGACAAGGGAGAATTATCAGATCACACGAGAGGACAGGCATGGTTGGGGAACATATTTATCGGATACAGAGGACAAATGCATGGTTTCGGGGAGCATGAGTGATATGATTCGATGTGCATCAGTGTTGTGATCAATGCCAAGGGGAAATTGTTGATTAAGGTTGGTTGTCTCGGTGATGTCAACCCTTGAAGAAAACCCCATAGCACAAAGGTTTGGGTAATGGACCCAATATTGTTTGATAAGCCTGTGACTCATTATTGTTTTCATGGTTGATAAGAAGTAAATATGGATGAACTCCAAAGTGGTCCCTATGGTGAAAACCTTCAGGAAGATGCTTTACGTGGAGTAAAGAGAACCAATGTAGTGGAATAATGAGATGAAGGGAAAAGTGAACTTGTCAGGGAAAATATCTGCTGCGGATAGTGATTTTCATTTCATTTCCGGTGGTATCTTGGGAGAAGCGTCAAATAGTCCTCAGTTTAGAGAGTTCACGACGAAGAAGTTGGAGACGCGAGTTTGGGTAATGGACCCAAGTTTGTTTGATGGAGTAGCGGTATGGTTTATGATATATTTTAGATAATACTTTTTATATATGGATAGTACATGTCATTCTATTGTGGTATGTATAACGTCACATAACTCCTCACGGGATATGGCCTTGCAATGGAGGACCCTCATATGTCATCTAGAAACTTTAAAAGTTAGTAGTCAAAGTGGTTTAAGAGATTTTAAAAGGTAAATAATAATAAAAGTGAAGTGATGAGTGTATTATAATTCAAAGTGAATACAAAATAAATTATTTCAATAATAAATTTAATGGATAAATTAGAAGTGTACCCAACCTAAAATAAGGAAAGTGGGCCAAGTGACCTAGAAGATGTTTTAAGGAAGCTACTTGGAGGTATAAATAGAGGCAACACTCTCTCATTTTGAATCACACTTTGAGCATATTGAATATATATAGGTGTCTGAGGTACAAAAAATGATATAATGAAATTATGAGGAAGAAAAGAAGAATGAAATGCAAGGAAGGATAACTTCTTTTGATATGGTGCTTTCTAAGGTATGTTATTTACAGGTCATCTCACCATTTTATCTATAACTTTTTTCTATAATGATTCAATTTCTGGTGAAATTGCTATGATAGTGAGAAAACATATCAAGTATCTGTGGTAAAAATCATCTTGTGGGTCATTTTATTTTTGGGGGTTACACTCCGTGGAAAATAGGTTTGTGTGAGTCTGAAACTAGTCAAAATCAGGTGTTTGGGTAAAAACGTCATAACTTATTCATAGCAGATACAAATTCAGTGAGACAAATGTGTTGATTAGATTTTCAATATTTATTATTCTGTGTAGAAGTTTTAGATCAATTCATCGTAAATATTTTGTGTGAGTGCAGCTCTACAAAAGTAAACTCTAGAATAAGACAAAAATTCAACAAGGTATGCCATTTTGCTATAACTCCTTTCTGAAAGGTTCCAAGTAGCTTAATGCTTGGGAGGAATTGCATAAAATACATTGAAAAGTCATTTTGTATTAGTTTCATATCTATATACATTCTGAGTTCAAAGTTATGATTACTTCAAGTTAGGGTTGTTGACTAATCCAAAATGGCATGTGAGACTAAAGAAAAGTTTGATGAAAATGCTAGTCTCTTGTTTTCAAAAGTTAAGGAAGGAGGTTTAGAGGCGAGTCATATACTGCGGCTCTATTATAGACCTGAATATATTTGGATGTTGAAATTGATGAGGAAGGCTTTTGGTTGTGTGGTACATGTTGAGTACATGGAGTGAGACAAAGTGGTTGATGAGTTAGCGCACATACATGAGGTGTATAGTTGATGATGTTGGTACATATTGATGAGTCATAGTTGATGAGTAATTGACACATGATTGGAACATACTTGTTACATGGTTGGATACACTTGTTTATGATACGAGGTTGATTACAGATTTGGTCTGGTTGATACACTTGTTTATGGTACATGTTGATTAAGGTTGGTGCATGGTTGATGCACTTGTTTATCGAGAACAAGTTGATTCACGGAGTTGATTACAGTTGATGCATGGTTGATGCACTTGTTTATAGATACGAGGAGTTGATTCACAGTTGGTGCATGGTGTTGACCTGCACTTGTTTATGAATACGAGGTTGAGGTAAAAGGTTGATGCATAGTTTGATGCACTTGTTTATGAGCATAGGTTGATTACGAGGTTGGTGCATGGTTGATGCACTTGTTTAAGGTATAGGTTGATTGTAGGTTGTTTGGTACATGTTGTTTATAGGTTGATGCATGGTTGATTTATTGGTACAGGTTTACAACAATATATCTCAAGCGATAGTGTGACGATGGATTTCCATCATTCTACTTCCGCCAGTGAGGATGGGGCAAGATGATGATGGAAGTGGAGTGTAGCCACACCTTCCGGTTGTAAACCGAAAAGAACGCAAAGGGAGTTGTAGCCTCCTTCTAGTTTATATGAGAATTGGGGAGTTGGATCTTCCCTCGGGTTGTAGCGTGAAAATATAGGGCGTTGGAGCCTCCCTTCGATTCATTTGAAACAAGGAAGTTGGTGCTTTCAATGATGTAATTCTTCAAGACATATAAGAACAAACGTGCATGGTTTCTCCCGATTTGGGTTTCCACGTAAAACATTGATTGTACTGTGTATGTGTATGAATTTGTTCATTTTGTTCATTGCTTATCACGTAAAACATTGGTGTACTGTGTATGTGTATGATTGTTCATTTGTTCATTGCTTATTTACTCTGCAGTTATTGGATGATAATGCTTCATTGATATAACACTTGGATTATATGGTTAAAAGGGATTAAATTGCTCTATTACTAATTTACCCCCCTCTCAGTAATCCAACAACACTTTGGGATTTCACACGTTCACCTTGTGCTCATCCACAGGCATGTCCTAACTCAACAAATCACATTTCCAATAGATAATCATATGGAGTTCTTATCAACTCTCTGAATGGAGGAGGTCATCTCTATGTTCTTAGATCTATCTCATGCAGGAATCACGTACCCTTATTAGGGGATTTCTCTCAAGTTTGTAAGTTGAGAGAAAGACTTCACATAGTTGCAATGATCCACACCTCATAGGTTTGTAAATTGGAGAATGTCTCACATAGCTGCAATCATTAACACTTGAGTAGTGACAATAGATCCAAGCAAATATTGGACTTGATACATTCAAATATGTGTGGGCCAATGAATGTTGCATCTATGAATGGGTACTTTTACTATGTACTCTTCATAGATGATCATTCTTGGAAAAATTGGATTTACTTCCTGAAGAACAAGGATGGAGTCCTTGCAAAATTTCAAGAATTCAAAGCTCAGGTTGAGAACATGACCGGAAGAAATATCAAAGTAATAAGATCAAATAATGGAGGAGAATACACCTCCAAATATTTCAACAACTTCTGTATTGAAGAAAGGATCAAGAGGGAGTTCACAGTTCCTTACAACCCTCAACAAAATGGGGTTGCAGAGAGGAAAAACATAACTATCATCGAGGAAACCAAAGAAATGATACGTGATAAGAGTCTACCTATGACTCTATGGGAAGAAGCATGCATGGAGACAATGTATGTTCAAAATAGAATTCCTCATCAGATCTTGAAGAACATTACTCTAGAAGAAGCCTTCACCGAAGTGAAGCCTGAGATTGGACACTTCAAAATATTTGGGTGTCCAATATATTTTCATGTACCCAAAGAAAATAGATCCAAGCTAGACCCTTTAGGGAGAAAGGGAACATTTGTAGGATACAATGAGTCCTCAAAGGCATATCATATATACATTCCTAGTCAAATACAGATTGAAATAAGCAGAGGTGTTACTTTTGAAGAAGAGACAGCCTTCCAAAGATCCAGATAATCTCAGATGGAAATTGATAGTGAGAAAATGCCTTCTCCCCCTTCAACAGTTCAGAGGGAGACAAAAATTATTCCAGTTGATCCAGTTGCTTCAGTTGATCCACTTGTTCGTGACGATCCAATTTTTCCAATTGACATGCCCAAAGATATTACAGTTGGACATAAAATGCCTGCTTGGGACCGACAAACTCTACATGAAGCAGAGGGTCATAGATCCCCTCAAGGAACAACGAGAGAGAGAAAGAGACCAAAGAGATTCTCAAGCTACCTTTCAGCCATGACCCACATCATTAACTTTGAGCCATCTTGTCATGGAGAAGCTTCAGGTGAACAAGTATGGTAAGATTCCATGATAGAAGAATATCAATCTATATTGAAAAATGATGTATGGGATATTGTTCTAAGACCATAGGGAAAGTTTGTAGTGAGTTCCAAATGGATTTATAAAATCAAGCATGCAACTGATGGAAGCATCGAGAAATACAAAGCGAGATTTGTAGCCAGAGGTTTCTCGCAAGTAGAGGGAGTTGACTATGATGAGACTTTTGCTCCAGTATCCCGATACACTTCCATCTGTTCTATCATTGCACTAGCTTCTTCCATGGGTTGGAAGCTACATCAGATGGATGTAAATACGACCTTTCTCAATGGTGAAATTGAGGAAGAAGTTTATATCGAGAAGCCAAAAGGATTCGTTATACACAACAAAAGATCTCATGTATGCAGGTTGAAGAAGCCCTGTATGACTAAAACAAGCACCATGTGCTTGGTACGAGAAAATGGATGGATTCCTGATGAGTTTGGGTTTCAACAAAAGTGTTGTTGATACAAACCTATGTTATCACATAATGGAAATGAGTGCTTGATCTTGGTTCTATATGTGGATGACCTTTTCCTCACCAGTTCAGAGAGACTCATTGCTGGATGCAAAAAAGAATTGACTGCTAAATTTAAGATGAAGGACTTAGGCTTGATGCATTACTTCTTGGGACTAGAAGTATGGCAGAGGACGGATGAGATTTTCTTGTGTCAAGGAAAATATACTGTGGAGATATTGAAAAATTTTGGTATGACATAATGCAAATCCATGCCTACACCAATGGTGATGGATTTGAAGAAGATGAATGATACTGATTCAGGAGAGATTGATCCACACTTGTACAAACAGTTGATTGGATCACTGATGTATCTGGTTAACACCAGACCGGATATATGCTATGCAGTGAATGTGCTTAACCAATTTATGAGTCAATCGAGACAGACTCACTGGATAGAAGCAAAACATGTATTGAGATACCTATGAGGCACAATTGGTTATGGCCTAATATATGCCTCCAGTGTAGACTTGAGCCTGTAGAGATATGCCGATGCAGATTGGGCAGGGAGCGTAGTGGATAGGAAAATCACCTCTGGTTTTTGCTTCACTTTGGGGTCTGCCATGGTTTCCTGGTGTAGCAGAAAACAAATCTCTGTGGCATTGAGTACCACAAAGGCAAAGTACATTGCATTGAGTGTAGTAGTCTGCGAAGCAGTGTGGCTTCAAAAACTTTTGATTGATTTATTCGATCATGAGATGGATCCTACTACTATTCATTGTGATAACCAAATATGTGTGAAGCTCTTTGAGAACCCTGTGTTTCATGACAAATTGAAACACATCGAGATACAATATCACTATATCAGAGACATGGTGCATAGGAAGACAATATACGTGCAATATCTTCCTACCCATGAGCAGATCGTAGATATATTCAAAAAACCGCTTGCCAAGACGAAGTTCAAGTATTTCTATGAGAGACTTGGCCTAGTGGAGAATGCCTCCCTAGCTGATAGGGAGTGTTTATGATTACAAATGTGTGAGACATCCTCCAAGACATAGACCTGAGAGAGAGCCCCTGAGTTGGGTGTGTGGTTCCTATCTGAGACATAACTGGAATGTTGTGCTGGCCTCCTCCTTGCAGAGATTTGATATGATACTCTAGATGATTCTCTTGTGTAACACAGTGAGAAAGAAGATCTGCTAAGTTGGACGTGCCTGTGGCTAAGCACAGGTGAATGTGTGAAATCCCATGAGATGGGTGCATCGTTCTGAGATAGAGATGAAACAATGTATTAGCCTCCTTTGAGCAGAGAGTTGAGATGATGAAATCCATATGGCTCTCCTGTGTAATGCAGTGAGAAAGAAGATCTGTTAAGTTGGACGTGCCCATGGATGGGAACAGGTGAACATGATCCTAGTGGCTGAGCACTAATGAGTGTGGTTCTCCAGTGAGACATAATGAGATAGAGAGATATCCCTGTGGCTGAGCACATATGGATGTGCCCCTAGTGGCTGAGCACTAGTGGGTGTATAAGATCCCTTTCTATATTGTTCAAGAGTCAGACTTACCTGTAACCCTATTTGTAATGTAAAGGGTACACGTTGATGTAAAATATAATTAATGTAAAAGATAATTAATATGGTAATTATTAATTATATTATAAGTTATTGAGGTCGGCCCTATTGTGCCAATAGAAAATTCTGTTGACAAGTTTGGTCTAATATAAATAAAGGTACATTTCCCATTGAGGAATCATATCACAAGTGTGAGTTTGGAAATTTCAGCAAGTACTTACTTCTTGGAAAAGGTGCACACCTCTCTTGGGTGCTAGTCTTCTAGGGTTTGTGAGCACCCTTTTGTGTGCTAGCCTTTCATGGTGGTGGAGGTCTTTCTCTTGAAGAATATAGCAAAGGATTGGCTGGGTTTTCTTCCCTTGTTGATAAGGGTTTCCCAAGATACTTCTTGTGTACTTGTGCATGGTGTTTCTTCTTGTGATCTTGGTTGCTGCAACAAATTGTCTATGGTTTCAGTAAAATTCTAAAAATGGAATGAAATTCATGCTTAAGCCTAGTTTATTGAAAAATAAACACAAGTAACCATGTGCAACCACCCTCTCAAATGCATTAAATATCCCCCATGTTTGGTCCAAGGAGAGTAAATAATGCATGAGCATGCAAACAATGTCCAACTGAGCGATGATGATGCATATAAATGGTCCATGTGGCATGTGCGGTGACATGGAATCCATGTCATGGTTTGATGCACTATCATGGATCCCAATGCAATGGCACATATATCGATGCGATACATGGATCCCAAGGTAAATGTCATAGATCCTAATGTACATAGATATAGCTATAAATGAATATGGGGACTCAATGCAACATCATAGATCCCAAGGAAGTGTCACAAATCTCAAGGAATGGTACACATATCCCAATGCACAATACCCACTATAAGTGATGGGTCTATCCTCTTAGAAATCCATTAATTGGTAGAACTTGGTGACATCTCTCATCATAACATAACAAAGGGGGTTAGTTTTAATACTTGCTTAAATATTACCAAGGGGAACAATATTTACCCTTATACATCCATCAAGTCCTAGGATAACCCATATTTCCTAAGTATTTAGGTGAAATATAGGCAACAATGAGTAATAATTATGAAAGGGAAGAGGGAAGAGTTCATGTGATGACCCTCAAAGTCTTAGAAATTCACATGTCTTATTATTATTTTATTTGTTCATCTAGCTTTATTTAGCTAGGGTTTCTTCATAAAATATCTTTCTAGAGGGAGCTTAGCATTGGGTTACCATCCTCATCATTGTTTCTTACTGCCCCTTTAGTCCCTTTTCTTTAAATATTCAGTTTATCAAACAAGTCTGTTTTATTTAGATATTCATAGACAAACCAGGGACTATGGGCATTGGGCTCATAGCGAGGGGGCATTGCTCAAGATTTGTATTTTTCTTTTAACTTTATCTCTTCACCTCTTATCCTTAGTGGATTTATTGATTCAAGATTTGATTTGACCTTTGAGAAATCATTGACCATGATGCAATTTTTATATGGATGAATGAACAACAACAGGGAGGTGGAAAATGGTTCGCATGGTTGGGATATGGACAAGACTATCTGGCCTAAGCACCCCATGGTACAAGTTAACCCAATAAATGACACACTTGTAATATAAAACATGTTCCCTAAGGTACTATGAGGAAAGTAATAAAACCATGTAATGTTATGAAATGCCACTAGACAATCATTAGGTTTTCACCACTTTACGACGAGCTAAGAAATTATATCATTATGTCCAAATAAATATTGATACATGGAATATCAAATGGAACCATAACATACCATACCATACTACAATGAATCTTTCATCTAAGTGGCAGGGATGAAAGTGAGCTACACCATAGTTGAGCTAGCATGATCATGTATCTGGTGAGATCAAGAGGAACTCTGTTTGGATCTGGCAAAGATGAGCATGCCACCTCATGAAAGAAAAATACATGACACACTTTCTAGTGTATCCAAAATTTGTCACCTATTAGGGGGTAACATCCCCACAATGGAGATAGTGGTAGCACTACCTCATAGTCAAATTGTTATCAATGAGGAAGGATTAAGAGTTGCCATAAGTAAAACTATACAAAGGAATTCTGGTTTCCCATCATAAGCCATTAAATATCACTGCCATTACATTGTGCCTTTTTGTGCTCCTCCTCCATATTCATTATGTATTGTGTGATAGTGTTAGGGACCTAACCTCCCTAACCCCTCATGTAGGTAGAATAATATATTTTCCATGTAATAAATGCTGAAATTAGTTAATAAGGCCTATTTAACAATGTGAACAAGTCTAATGTAAGAAGACATAATAGAAGCTTCTGCTTCTAGAAAGATCTTCCTCTATAATGTTCTTTAGAAGATAAAATTAGTATAAATAGGAGTAGAGGGTATGTGAAAGCTTGTCTTGAGTTTTATTATAATAGATCTTTGCTCTGCTGGAGGTTGCCCCCTCAAAGAGGTAAGTGAACATTGCTTTAAGGTATTATTGTTGGTATTGTCATTCTCATATTTTTCCGTTCCACCGATATTTGCAGTTATATTTATGTTCTACTCATTATAATATATCAGGTACCTTACAAGTGGTATCATAGCTCTTTCCTTTCCAAAAACTGTGGGATTTTTTTTTCCAGAGTGGAGACTTGTACTTCCGGCGTCTTAAAATCACAAAGATAAGTTGTTCAACAGGTTAAACTACGGTGGGGAAGAATACACATAGGAAATACAGACGGTTTCACAGGGTTACTTAGAAACAAATGTGTCACCATGTTGGAACCTATGTAACCCCTATTGGTACCCTTCGAGTAGTACCACGTCAGAAAGAATCTATACACGACCATCACTCCCACATATCGTCCGATATATAGGGAGTCCCTTAGGTCTCTTGAAACCAACTCTAGATCAAACGATTGGCCACTTTAATACTATAGTGACATTGAGAACAACACTTGGGAATATATTCTCTAGTACCTGGTTAATCGGGTAGTACGACTAAGGGTACAATCAAGCCTCCTTAGTTGGCGCCTTGAGATATTGGGTCAAGTACTACTATTCGACCATGCATGTATATCAAAGAGCTATAGCACAAGGAAAACCCTTATCTGTAGGAACCCTGAAAACCCTAACCTTCGGGAACAAAACAGAACAAAGAAGGAACATAAGAGCTATCTTTTTCGTGCAATCCTGCCGCCTACATTTTGGTTGCGAAATTCCTACACAACTTTTTTTGTTAACACTTTGGGAGTTTTATCACTGTAGTATTCTTCAGGCCAGACTATAACTCTGGATAAGTAAAAAAAAAGTATAGTGGTCCCACTAACACCCTTATTTGGGACCTACCCCATTAGATTCCTCTCTTCTCCCTGATCACAATGGTACCTATCACTTATAATCCTTTTTGTTTCGTGGACCCACCCACCCCTCCAAACACCCTTATTTTCCACCTATCACATTGTCTTCCTCTCTTCTCCCTGTCCGCCATGATACCCCTCATCTGTAACTTTTTTTTCCTGTGTGGACCCACCTGCCCATTTTTTGTCTCCCCAAATGGCCGTCACCTGCACTCAAGAAATCAACAACTTGCTCATTGATAATGAACAAAATAAGAATTCCATCCAAGAAATCAACTCCAATATTTCTACCCTCAACTTTGATACCAATACCCTCAAAACTAATATGAAAGGTGTGCAACAGTCCATAGATTCCCTCTCAGCCCAGATGAACCACTTCCCGAGTCAATTCAAGGGCCCTACCTCTTGATATGAACAATATTACCACCATGAAGATGCCAACTCTTCCCATTACCAAGCCTTTCATTCCCATCAACCTCCTCGAGAACTGTGTCTCCCCAAAGTCGAGGTGAGCAAATTTGATGGCTTGGATCCCACGAGATGGGTCACATAAATGGAGCATTATTTCTCCTTGCATGGCATCACTAATGAATTGGTCAAACTTCATTATGGTGTCCTCTATCTGGATCTTGAACGCAGGTAGTGGTGGCAATGGCGTAAAAAGGCATGCCAAGGGTATGTTTCTTGGACATAGTTTGTGGCCGAAATTTATGAGCTCTTTGACACTAACACCCACCATTTGGGCCATTTGACCAAGTTGAAACAATCAAGCATAGTGGAAGAATTTATCACTGCCTTTGAGCATTTGGATTTTAGAACTGAGGGCATGTTCGATGCTTTCTTCTGGGAAAGATTTATCAATGGCCTAAAGGATGAAATCCGAGCTTAAGTCCTAATGGCTCGACACCAGACTTGGGTCGAAGCTACTAAAAATGCCAAGGAAGCATAACAAGTTGTCTTTTCCCAGAACCAAAAACCATATTTTATTCCTCACCCTAAACCTTCCAATCCTGCCCCTCATGCCACACTTCTCAAGATCCAGGAATTAACTTGGATAGAAATGGATGAACGCCAACTCAAGGGTCTTTGTTATAATTGTGATGACAAAATTTTCTAGGGCACAAGTGTAAGGAACATAAGATCTCTATGGCCATTTTTGAGGATGTTGTTTGTGAGGAGGCTGAAGTTTCCCTTGTGGAAGAGATACCCCAAGAAGATGATCCTACTCCGCCCTTTGTCCACCAGAAGTTGAACCACTAATTTTCCTACATGCCCTTACTAGATTCTCTACTCCCCAAACCCTCAAGCTCATTGACTACATTAAGCATTAGAAAGTCATAATCCTCATTGACAGTGGAATCACCCACAATTTTATTCATCGTCGTATTGTTAGGAAATCAATTGCTATATCCGTGTAGTAAAAAAATTTCAATTCATGATTTCCAATGGTGGTTCCATGAAATGTGGTGGGCATCGTGAAAATGTGCACCTACAAATTAGTCAGTAACACTTGAAATCTCATATGTTGTCTATTGACATGGGTGGTTGTGATATTGTGCTCGATGATGAATAGTTACACACTCTTGGCCCCATCATCATGGATTTTAAGGACCTAACTATGAAATTCCACCAGGAGGGACAACAATATAAGTTCCAAGGCATCACAACATGCTCACCTGAGATCATGAGTTCCCATTGAATGTAAAAACTATTAAAAAAAGGTCATTATGGAATTATTTCCCAAATCCATTCCATTCACGCCTTTGAGACTCCCTCTGTGCACCTTGACCTCCAATCTATACTATCTCGACACCAAGATATTTTAACAATCCCCATGGAATTCCTCCTTCCCACGACATCCATGATCATTCCATTCCTCTAGTCCCATAGAATATTCCTCCAAATGTTTGTCCTTATTGTCATCCCTTTTCCCAAAAAAATGAAATTGAGAAAATTATTCAAGAATTTCTAGAAGCAGGTGTTATCCGTCCTAGTACCAACCCTTATTATTCTCTGGTAGTCATGGTACTCAAGAAATAAGGCACTTGGTGCATGTGTCCCAATTTTCAGGACCTCAACAAACTCACAATCAAAGACAAATTTCCCATTCCTGTCATTGATGACCTTTTGGATGAATTAAGTGGTGCTCAATACTTTACCAAACTTGATCTCCGTTCTGGATACCACCAGATACGTATGAAAGAGGAAGACATCCCCAAGACTACCTTTAGAATTCATGAGGGTCACTATGAGTTCTTGGTCATGCCCTTTGGCATGCATAATTTCCCCTCCACTTTTCAAAGTCTCATGAATCATGTCTTCCGTCATTTCCTCTGTCATTTTTTCTTAGTTTTCTTTGATGATATTCTCATCTATAGTAAAACTTGGCAAGCCCATCTCACCCATGTGGATCAAGTTCTCCATCTCCTATCTAAGCACAATTTTTTTCTCAAACATTCTAAATGTGCTTTTGGTGCCTCTGAAGTGGAATACCTGGGTCATATTATTGGCAATGATGGTGTATGAGTGGATCTTAAGAAAATTGAAGCTATGAAGGATTAGCCTCACCCTAAAAATCTTAAATTCTTGCGTGGTTTCTTGGGTTTAACATGATATTATCACAAGTTTGTTCATAATTATGGAAAAATTGCAACTCCTCTCACTACTCTCCTTAAAAGGAATGCTTTCACTTGGACTCCAGCAGCTGATCAATCCTTCCGAGCCTTGAAAGATGCTATGTGCACCACTCTCGTCCTGGAACTACATGATTTCACCAAGACTTTTGTCTTGGAATGCGATGCATATGAGAAAGGCATTGGGGCAATCCTCATGCAAGATGGCCGTCCTGTGGATTTAACTAGAAAACAATTATCATAGCGACATTTGGGCCAATCCACATATGAAAAGGAAATGTTGGCTATCCTACATGCAATGGATCTTTGGCATCCATATCTATTGGGGCGACGCTTCCAAATTAAAACTGATCATTGTAGCCTCAAGTATTTTTTGGAGCAAAGAATTTCCTCCCTAGAGCAACAAAAATGGGTGATCAAGCTATTTGGATATGATTGTGAGATCATCTACAAGAAGGGAAAATAAAATGTGGTTGCTGATGCTCTTTCAAGAAAATATGAAGAAGAAGGGTCCATTTTTCCCTCTCATTCATTGTAGCAAATTGGATTCGCACTGTTCGCCAGGAATGGTTGCAAGACCCCAAAATTTCTAGCCTGATCCAAAAATTGAAACATGATCCTCAAGATTCTCCAAGGTACTCTTAGCACAATGAAGAGCTTCAATATAAAGGTCGTCTGTATTTAAGAAAAAAATCGAACCTTAAATCTACGATGCTCTCTGAGTTTCATGCTTCACCCACAACTGGGCATTCTGGGTTTACCAAAACCTATGAACGAGTCAAACATTATTTTTTTTGGGATGGTATGAAATAATACATCCACATATTTGTCACTGAATTTGATACCTGCCAATGCAATAAGGGCGAAAAAGTCAAAGGTCCAGGCACACTCCAACCGCTCCCGATTCCACTTGCTATTTGGAGGGACATTTCTATGGATTTCATTGTTGGTTTACCTAAATCAAGCAATAACTTAGTCATCATGGTGGTAGTAGATCCTCTTTCCAAATATGCTCATTTCCGTGTCCTTCAATACTTGTTCACTGCATCTACAGTGGTTCAAATATTTATGGATAATATATTCAAACTCTATGGAATGCCTAATTATATTGTCTCTGATCGAGATCCAACTTTCACCAACAATTTTTGGCAGTAATTGTTTAGGCTCCAGGGAACCCAATTATATCTTAGAACCACCTATCACTCCTAGATTGATGGACAAACTGAAGTTGTCAACAATGGAAACATATTTTCAGTGTTTTGCATCCGACAAACAAAATCAGTGGGCTCAACGATTACCCCTAGATGAATGGTGGTACAACACATCTTACCATATTACCACTCACATGACTCCTTCTAAATCATTCTATGGGAAAAAACCACCATCGGTTCTCTCCTACATATTATGTGTCTCCAAGGTTCAGGAGGTTGACAACAACCTTACAGTCCAAGCAACCATTCTCCATACCCTCAAAGAAAATTTGGTCATGAATCATAATCGCATGAAGCAACAAGTAGATCAAGGTCGTTCCAAACATCAATTTGCCGAAGGGGACCAGGTGTTTCTTTGTTTGAAACCTTATAAGAAAACTTCACTCAAATCTAAACACTACTAGAAACTTGCACCCAAATTTTATGGTCCCTATACCATTCTCAAGTGAGTGGGACCCATGGCCTACCAACTAGCTCTGCATAGTCATTCTAAGCTCCATCCTATTTTTCATGTCTCATGCTTAAATAAAGTGATTGGAACTAAGTGCCGGGATTAAACCAGTCTCCCTGAGTTGGACAAAGAAAGTTCCATTTGGTTGCAACCACAAATAATTTTGGCCTAGAAAGAGCATCATCTCCATCAACGCACCATCAAGGAAGTGTTAGTGCAGTGGAAGGATACAAATCCAAAAGATGCCACCTGGGAGCCGACTATCATTCTACAACAATTTCCTCATCTCAAGCCTTGAGGACAAGACTATTATTCATGGGGGAGGGCATGTTAGGGACCTAACCTCCCTAACCCCTCACGTACATAGAATAATATATTTTCCATGTAATAAAGGCCAACATTAGTTAATAAGGCCTATTTAATAATGTGAACAAGTCTAATGTAAGAAGACTTAATAGAAGCTTCCGCTTCTAGAATGATTTTCCTCTATAATGTTCTTTAAAAGATATAATTAGTATAAATAAGAGTACAAGGTATGTGAAAGCTTGTCTTGAGAATCATTGTAATAGAGCTCTGCTCTGTTGGAGGTTTCACCCTTGAAGAGACAAGTGAACATTGCTTTCATTCAATAAAGGTATTATTATTGGTATTGTTATTCTCATTTTTTTGTTGTTTCGCTGGTATATTTTTGTTTTGCTCATCACAATATATCTGATACCTTACACATAATGAGATTTCTTTTTAAAATATAGTGTAAAAAATGGAAGGCAACACTCTTCCATTTACAATGTATATATTTCAATGTTAATGGATAGAAAGAAATTCGATTATTGGCATGTAGAATCCAACTTCAAATAGATCTATTGCCCCCTAAATCGTTAGGAAGAACGATTGGATCTGAAATACTAAAGAAATAAATGGTGAAAAGTGACCAATTCCATATCCTCATAAGAGGGAGTTGGTAAAGTAGGCGTTAGTTATATGGGGATCATAGATAGTCCACGACTCATGCATGCTATGATGCAAGTGCCTTAAAATAAATCTACTAACTTGTAATATTCACGCCTCGTAAGAAGTCATTTTAGTTCAATTGTTAGCCATATAGAACCACTACTAAGTTATTGGGGGAAGCTATTAAACAAATAATATAGAATCATATGCAACTCATTATTTGATAAGCCCTATAGATAGCGTCATCACCCAAAACAAATTCTGATAACATGTTTTTTTAAGAATCAAAGGGTAAAAATTATATATTGTTTAAAGGAAAACATAAAAGGGAGTATGTTGTCTTCATGTATCATAATATTACTACTATTACAACTGTTGATGTTACAGAAACAACAAACCAAGAGTAACAAAAATAATAAGCCAAATGTAGAGAAAACAATTGAAGTAACTGCACACCCAATGGTGAATTACACGTGCAATTTCTCCAAGTAATGGAGGAATGGGTTCTCTAATAAACAATAATAAATTGATTGTTTTTCCAAGATTTTTTTTTCTCAAATTTATATAGGGTATAAATTCGTTTACAAAAGGCAGCAACAAGCTGAAAATAACATGTTCAGTGCGCTAGCCAAGAAAGGACCAATACAATCAAAGACCACAGTGCTTCGAAGGGAAAAGAACAAAAACCACTATCGCAAGAGGAAGACTGTAAGGAGAATCAAGTAAAAGCTTGCAAATGCTGTCTACAAACTACTTGAAATGGCCATTATAGTTCGAAGATATTGATAAAGGAGACGTGGCTCTCTTTTCCTCTATCACAGTGGTAGACTGAGAGTCTCCCAACCACTTCACTTAGAGCCCTCTTTGAGAGAGCATCCGCCTCTGTATTGTGGGATCTGGGGATATGATGAAAGTTGATATCGGTGAAGATTTTGGACAACTCCTGCATTTTTTTCTCCCAGCATTCAATGTGGATTGAATGGAGGTTGCAATTATGATTGATCCAATCGATAATAACTCTCGAGTCTCCAAGAACATGTAAGTGATTTAAAGACCAAAGGGAAGCAAGAGTAAGAGAAGCCCATAAGCCCAAAAGTTCGGCTTTGGTGTTTGTACCCACACCACAATTGATGAACCACTTTGTGATCCTCAATGGATGGGTTTTGAAGGTGCCTCCATCCCCACAACATAATCCGTTTGACTGTGCAACGCCGTCAAAACAAGCTAAAGTGTAGCCTTCAACCATCTTAAACTCACAAGCTTTGTAAGGGAAGGACTTTACAATGGACGGTTTCCATGAGAAGGTATCCAAAATTCTGTGTATTACCACAAGAGAGGAGGGAGAGCGCTCATCAAAGATCACCTTGTTGCATTCGATCCAAATCTGCCAACATACATGGCCGGCCAAAAAATGCGGAGCAGATTTTTCAGTGAACCATGCAGAAAAGCATTCAAAGATGGTGGCGCCAATCCAAGAGAAAGTAAGAGAAAAATGTTGTGAAAGTCGATTCCAGACATCCTTTGTAAAATCACAGTGAATAAGAGTTACAATAATAAATTGATTGTTTGTATTGATATAATGATAAGAGTTACAAATGAGAGTAGGAAACATTATTTTGTAAATGAAAAAACTCCAAGTTAAAGCTTATGTCTCTAATAAGAGTGTTAAGGCCCTTATAGCATAAAATAATCTTTTACAAATTTTACAAAAGTGCTAGGATTAGAAGATTATTACAAAATCATGTGTATATACGTTTATGTATATATATTTTAATATCTAATTAATATGTGGTGGTTGGGTACACAACAAAGTAAAGGTATACAATAACTATAAGATAACATTGAAAAGTGCCACAAGTTCGATTATATTTGAGCTATACAACCATTTGTATAAAAGTTTAATGCGTTGATAATAAAAAAAATAAGAAAGACAAGAAAAAAGTTCCAATCACAAAAATGTTTTCTCATTAAGGTTTTAAAAATCCCAAGACCTCATTATTAAAATTTCAATGGACAATTCTAGAAAGAGAAGTTATAATTGTTATTAATCAATTGAGATCAACAATTACATTAATATTTAATTAGCCAACCAATTATAAATTCTAAAGCCAAACATAACCAAAAAGTAAATCTAGGTAAAAATTTGTATGAAACATAAACAATCTACAATTGAGAACTCATGATTATATTTTAAAATCTTAGCTTAGAGTTTGATATGTTGAGTAACGACAATATAGTTTTGGATTCAACATGGAAGAAAATGTATTGAAAAATGTTCAATACATTTTCTGAAGTTTTAAGATTTTTAATTTTATTTTTTTCTCATTTAAAGTGGTATGAGTTTACAATAAAATTATTTATGGAAGTTACATATTCAAAAGGTACATACATAAAGAATATGAATAAATTTTAAATTTTATATGGAGGATCAAATGTAAATTCAACAATATGTTGCAATTCAAAGTGATGAGGAATCACAACAGTATGAACAACCATGAACAAAACTTGCAAAATATTGACAAAGTTTCATCAAGACAAAATGAAGATTTTTTTTTTTTGAAAACCAAAATCAAATCTTAGAAAAAATATTTAAAACAAATAAAAATGACAATTTCAAGAGTCAACATGCCACTGTCAATAAAAGAACATCTATAGATGTAATTAAAGTTGAAAATCAAACTCTCACTACAAGAAAAACTTGATCAATTCAAATATCAAGGAATATCCTAAATTGAGATTTAAAAAAACTTTTATAATAAAACCTTATTATCATCCTAATCACGAGTTGTCATTCTGATTTGTTAACTTATCACCATCTATATTAATTTAAATGAAGAAAATACTCTATTTAAACTACAAAGAATCATAATTCTCATGTCTTTCTAAAAATATACTTGGAGTTGTAATAAGATTAGTCTCATTTAAGAATCTTATCATTAAATATTTTCAATAATAGTATACTTAGGATGGATCTATGCTTCTATAATACCTCAACATTGCTTTGAGTTTTCATGATCTTTTTGTCTCGTTTCTTTTCATATTTCAAGGATGAAGGCTTCATAGATGGGAAATCATTTAATATACTTAATTATTAATATTTACACTTAATAAATATTACATAGAATCATGTGTATTAGGGTAATTATCTTTGTTGACTATTATATATGATAATGGTCTTGACCACGTCACCATATATTGTAATCTTTACTTTTAATACGTTTTTTTAAACTACATGGATGTGTACCTTCACTTATGAATGCCTAGGGAAAATTGTAAGTATGATAAGATACACCACAATATGTGCACCTTATAGTTGATAAGAGAAACACACCACTTCAAAATAGTCGACCAAGTTGGATTGCAAAAGCTAATAGTTTCTTTGCAAAACATACTTTTACTAGTCCAAGATAAGTTTCTCAACTAAAATAAAATAATGCATTGACAGATACAAGTGATGTTGCAAGGACAAAAATAATAAAGGGGTGACATGACAAGCACCAAATCAACCACAAGTTTGAAGTCATAGATGACGTATTGCTAGATTCACCAAAAGGCAGTGCAAGAGGAAATACTTAAAATTAATGCCAATTCAATATATATTATTTCAAATTGTGGAAGAGAGAGATAATGAAAGTTGGATTTGTCATCGTAACATATAAATACACTTTGGCGTATTCTGATGGTACCAGGCATTTGGCACAACCTTATAAAAGACAAATATCTTTCCCACCTGCCGGTTCATTCCTGGCTCAGATCAACCACCTTTTCTCCTCCGGGAGGCTCACAGACATGGAAGCACCTTCAAAGAACGCTACCTATTCTTCTACATTGGATCGCGTGGCTGCCTGGCACTGGTTTTGCTATTGAAATTGGCAAAGACGACATCCTCAGCATGGGAATAAAGGCCCAACTCTCCCCTAGATTGTTGGAGAGCTTACACAATTTAGGCCTACATTATCTCTTTCACTTAAAAGCCCCCCACAACAGCAGTACACTTGGCGAATCCTGGATTACTAGCTCCATGCTGTTTCTAGACAGAGAGCTCTCGGCGGAATGGATCAGATACACACAACACCTAAATGAGGCGAGAATACGCCTACATGAGAGACATGACATTCTCATATGGACGGGTGGCGATAAATCTGGAATCATATCAGTCCGAAATATCTACAAAGCATTGACAGAGGAAATCTGGCCCACTCGTGATCAGACCTGGCGCACCCGACTGTGGAAGTGGAAATGTCCACTGAAACTCAAATTATTTACTTGGCTTTTGACGGAGAATAAATTACTAGTCTGGGATATCCTCCAGAGAAAGGGTTGGCCAGGCCCAAACCGATGCATTCTGTGCAAGGAGGATAGTGAAACTTCACACCATCTCTTCGTGAGATGCATCTTTACACGACAAGTCTGGCATCAAGTCACAGAGTCACTAAAAATAACCAAACAGTGGCTTGGACCTTCGACGTTCTCCTGCTTTAACTCCTGGTGCTCAAGACAACAACTCTACCCCTCGCTGCCAGCCACTATCTGTTGGAATATTTGGTTGACAAGGAATGCCGCCATGTTTGATGAAAAACCCCCTTCGGCTAACTTGGTGACAAACCTCATTCTATTTGCTGTCGACCGTCCTTCTCTCCCCACCACTGCCCAGAAAATCCGCAGATCTACTACAACACTTCCCATTGACAAAGCCATCGCCTGGTTCGATGGAGCTGCTCAATTAGACGAATCACTTTGCGAGGCAGGAGGCTATTTTTTCATCAACTCTCATACCTCCTACAGATGGACGCTCAACGGAGGACAAGGAACCAACACCAAAGACGAACTACTGGGGGCTTGGGCTTCCCTCATCCTGGCTCGAAGGATGAACATTGAAGACTTGCTACTTCTCGGAGATTCCAAAGTCATTATCGACTGGATAAATGACAAGGTTGAGCTCCGATCAACAACTCTGGAGTGTTGGAAAGAGAGAACCATTGAAGCAAAAAGATTCTTCAAGAGCTTCTCTGCCTCTCACATCTACAGGGAAGAAAACAACACTGTGAACCAGCTATCAAAACAGGCTCTAACCCGGCCTCCCGGTCTCATAACCTTTGTCCGATGGGAGGATGGCAACGAGGGTCCCCCAATTCAACTCAAATTCTGACGTGGTAGGCACCAGGCCACCGAAAATCCACTGGCAAAAGGGTCTCTGTATTGGTTACAGTTCATTCGGGCTTCTCGGAGATATCATGGAATAGATATAAGAAAGGCAGATTCCAATGCAAAGTTATGACAGACTGTGTGATGCTCATAGCATACCACCTGATGAAACTATGAATCAGAGCAAGATCATGGCTATCATTCTGTTCGTTTTTTACTGTCTGCATGACCGATTTACTGTTCTTCTATGACATGATACGTGCTGCCTATAGTGGACACAGGTCACTGTTTGCAGGCATTTTATATGTTGCTCTGTAAAAACTTTATATACTGTTGAATATAAATGAGAAACTTTCCCCGTGGAAAAAAAAACATATGAAACTACATATTATTCAATTTTGAGAAGCTTAAACTATTATAATCATCTATGGTTAATAGAAAAGAAAAAGGTAAAATCAAAGTGTTGAACATTCAATATAGATGCATCAACTTTTAGAAAAAACACACCATACTACTAAAGACAAGGGCAATAGCTGCAAAGTCCCTCCCTTAACATTTTAATATAAAAAACTTAAGTATTTTTATGTCATAAAGTTTTTAAAGGAAATTAAAATTTATTTGTGTTTAATAATATTTGCATACGTAAAAAAAATCAAATTTTATTTGTATTTTAAAATATGTAAATTTGTAAGAAAAACATAATTGATTTATATTAAATAATATATATTTTTATTTTTATTTATTATTGTATCAGTGTATGATACACATAGAACTGTATATGGAAGACGAGCTTGACTAAGAGCTTGTTTTCCTGGAAGGTAAATGGGAGAAGTGGAAGTTAGGTTTTCCCATTACAATAAAAAAAAGGTATATACATGCCCATGAAAGAAGAATACATAAAAATTGTACACTATATAATGTTTACTCATTTAAAGAGATATTTGATCAATATATGATACACATAGAATGGTGATGGATCAAAAAATTGTATAGAAGATAACATACTTAGTAGAAATTTAGGGATGTAATTAGATTGTAAATACATAAATTTGACATATTCCTCAATATAATGAAACCTGAATTGGTAAAATTGATGCATTCTTGAATATAATCAAGTTTCTTTAAAGTATACTATTTTATGTATGATAGTTATTGAATATAATCAATTTTTTTTAAAGTAGACTATTTTATGTATGATAGTTATTGAGTAAAATTAAGACATAATTTTTTTGGATAGAAATCATATTTTTTTTGGTTCTTTAAAATGTTATTATCTATGTTTAAGGCACAAAACCATATTTACAAGGCACAAAACCATATTTAAGGTATTTGTTTGGTATTGTGAAATTTAGTTTTATAATGGTTTACTCTTTACTGTTTACTTGACACAACATACCCTAATATCTTATCGCCTCAACAAAAATTTAATTAAATTAAAACTTTGAAAACAATAGGTTTCCTCATTTAAAGTGCATTATTTAATTTTCTACCCAAAATTGATAAGAAAAAGAATAAATAGTTTCAGGAACCTCTTCGTTTGGATGATAATAGTTATTTAATTTCCTACATAAGAAATATAAAATTTCATGAAATAGTAGCCAAGAAACTAAAGTACATAACATAAATTGCATATATATAACGATCTTATATGTAAGAGTTTCTTTAAACACATGTTTGCAATGGATCACAAAAAACAAGCTATATGATATTTGTTATTTTTTTCTTCCAAAAACTTGTTTTGAACCACATATGTAGTTTCTTTCAGAGTGTAGAGTGTGAAGTGATATCTTTAGAAGTCAAAAGTAAAAATAATTAGAAATAAATTTTGCAAGGAGAAAACTAAAATAAATTACAAAATATTTTTTTATATTTTGATGATTATATAATGTAAATGAACTTTTTTTCCAATAGAAAATTCGCTTGAAATTGTATATTAGATAATAATTTCATTTACATATGCGGGATCATTTCAAAAAAGAAATCTCCACTATTCCATCAATAGAAAAACTTCCCCCAACCAAACAAGACATATAACTCAGGATCCAAGTGTCACCCAAAGAGCTATCCACACTGGATATCAACATAGTTATCAACAAAATGCTAAAATAAAAAAAGATCCCCTCCACGATAAATACCTAGCCTATAAACTCCAGATCAAAAGGAATTGCAAGAAATACAAAAACAAAATCCCACAGTCTTCAGAATCCTAATGTAACGAACTTACATGTAGATATGCAAGCATGTCATATTTGTTTGACATCAACAATAGTGTTATCCATTGTAATTGTAAAATTTCCATTGATGGAAAATCCCTGTAGCAAGAAAACAGTTTCTGAAATGTTTTTTTTTATATTGTGCAAATGATATTTGAATGAGTTTAGGGAATGAAATTTCGAGGAGTTCCCTTGGTAGAGTGCAGCTGATCTTGTCATCCGTTGTGTGCACTGTACATTGTAGATTGTGCTCATATGAATATAATGTTTTACGAGCACATTTTGTGCAATACAACATGTCATCTATTGGAAAATCCATTGTTATAACAATTTGTTTACATTCATTGCAAAATGGTTTGAATGGAGGCAAGAAGACATCACTTGGCTTGAGTACTCCACTCACCTGCAATTTTTTTTGCTCATAGACTTTTTGTTAGTATACTACACAAATGTAAAGAAACAAGAGAAGTTAGTTGTAAAAGTGAGTTTGTTTCAACAAAACTTGCTTGAACAATTGTTTTTGCAAGAGTTTGTAAATAAGACTTTGTAGAATCGTCATTGAGTGGTTCAAGGAAACTAGATAGACCTGTTCTTATATTGCGGAATCCCTTTGGCCCACTCCTAACCACATTTTTGAAGAGGAGCATAGCTATTTTTCCTTTTGCTATAAGTTGCTAGATTTCACAGTATGTTTGTTTGTACTGGTCATTCAAGTGCACCTAGCAAACATTGATGAAACGTAAATGTTTACAATCAAATAAACATGCAAATATGAAATATGAAAAAAAATGAAAATGCAACATGTAACTTAGTAAGTTAAATAAAATGGATGTTTATATTGAAATGCTTACTGTGGCCTCGTCATGATTTGTTTCACCATCTTTCAAATACATTTCAAACTGACGATTGTTTTGACGACATCCTGTAACAATTGTTGCAAAACTACCAACTGAGTAGTCATCATTTGCATCCAAAAGTGCATTGACTGTAGTATCTGAAGTGAGCCTTTGTTGAGCACAAACTAACAATATTTTTTTCAACTACAGAGGTTGCAATCAATGTAATGTAGTGACTAACATCTCCTCTTTCATATTTGATTTTTTTTATGATATCAAATCCTACAATTCGAATGTTGTTACCAGGAGAAAAATATGGCCCAAGAACTGGGATATAAGCTTGTCACTGATGTTCACTGTGATTGTGATCTGGCCATGCATGTCAACAAGATCAACATGCACAACTTGGGCTTTTGGAGGTGAGTTGGATGTTCTCACGGAAGAATGACCATATACAACTAAAACACCTCCTTCAAAAACATTGGTTGACTTCCCCATGCATATGTCAAATATGGAAGATGGTATTAGGTTATCTTTGCTTTGCTTGTGAACAAAATCCATTTTTTTGGATTCTTTTTTTGTGTTCAAAATTTAAGCTATTATTCAATTTTTCTATAATGAAGTAATATGCAAAGTTGATACAAGTTTCCTTTTCCTTTTCTATTGCAACGATATAAGAATTTTACCTCTTTGTTGGTTGGTCATCATCATTGGTAATTGTTGTTGAAATAATGTAACTGCAAAGTGTATTCTTATTATTATTTGATATATTATTCATTGGATCAATCCCCATTGTGGATTGATCATGTCGGATATTGTATAAGGACCAAATCCCCTTTTGTGGATTGGTCATAATGTAATTGTAAAAGGAAAAAGAAGAAGTCGGCCCCATAATATATCAAGAGGCCCCAAAATATAATAAATGTGGTTATAACCACCCACTTTGAGAAGTCGGCCCTGTCCGTGAAGAGACACTTCACATGTGCCAGATTTGTATAAATAAGGAGGCTAGCGCCTCACTTAGACACACAAATCACTTGCTCATTGAGAGACAAGTTTCAGAACTGTAGTTGGAGAAGAAGGAGAGAGAGTGGCGCATCTTTGGGAGAGGATCTTCTGTATTAGCTTAAGTTATCTCTTGGCATTGTATTGGCTATCTATAATAATGAAGTTTTGCTGGGTTTTCTTCCCCTAGAGGGTTTCCCAGGATAAATGATGTGTCTCTTGTGATTGCGTATTTCTTAGTGATCTTGTCTTATGTTGTTGTTATCTATTGAAATGCAAAGAACTATAATAATGGCTTAAACATTAACATGGTTTCGGAGCCAAGCTGAAAAGAGCATCTTTCACAAGAGAAAAGTGAAAAATGTCATTGTTGCCGTACATGCAAATTAGGGATTTTTGTTGGTGAGGTATTTCATCCCTAAAACCATATAGAAAAGTGCGCCCTCCCTCAAGGATCATTTTGGCACCTTCAGTGCACCTTTTCAGTGGTTAGATCTCCCGGAAAGTGAAACCCTAGTTTCACAAAGTACCAAAAAACTAGAAAACCAGAGTACCAGAAGTACCAAAGTACCAGAAGTACCAGAAAACCGGAAGCACCAGTCCAGAAATCCGCAGATCAAGTTTGAGGGGGTAAAAGTTGGATTTTCGAAAATCTGACTGCATCAGCTTACTCGCCTCAACTCAGCGCATCTATCCCCTGGATCGGAATTTCAAAATTCAAAGTTTGAAAAATTAGGGTTTCCTCATAAAACCCTAAGTTGCAGTTGCAGTTGCAGTCTCAGAACCAGTTGCATATGCAGTACCAGTTGCAGTTGCATCCGTACTACTAGTTGCAATCACCCTAGAAGTTTTTAAAGAGTTGGTAATGATTACAGCTGCTACCAAATGGTGCCACCACCTGCAAATGCTATCAGAGGTATGTACTCACATATGTTTAAATGGTTAAACTTTAAAGAGTATTTGCAGGAGAATGGATCTTTTTCCATAGATCCAGAAGGATCTCAAGATCCAACACATTCAGAGGAGTGATGCAACCCAGGTGTGATTATTCTGATATGCATCCATTTGTTACATTGATCAATGTTGCATCATTCTAGCTTTTTCTGAGTCAAGGTATTAGATGGATTAAAAGTTGAGATCATAGAACTTATCCTCTAACCCAACCTTCTGTCAAGATAGTGTATTGTATTAGTACATAAAGTAGGTTGAAGAAAGCACTCATCATCTTGAGTGAAGGAGACTCAGAAGAAAAGCAAGCACTCATTCCTGAGGACAAGGCTCCAGGTTTGATTAATCAAGTTAATAAGATTCAAAGGTACACACGACAAGTTGATCACTATAGTTGAGATAACAGTATTTGTAAAGTATCATACTTGATAGCATGTGAGCATATAGAGGTAAATGCTTAACATAATCATTTGTCTGATAAAACTAACACCTCCTCTTGGAAGAATCTCGTGTGTTAGTTCCAGGTTTCCATGGAGGAATGTTTGATCACAACACTATGAGAGTGTTGACCTCATTTCGTATTGTATTCCTTACCTTTAAATCTTGCTTCAGACAAGTTACAACTCATATCTCTAAAGGAGCTACTGTGATGATTGTTCTTGCTATTGCTTTATATTATCAAAAGGATATTACTCTTGCTTGTTGTTTTGTTGACCTTGCTCTAGGTCACAGGTAATAACCCTGAGGAAGATATAGTAAAGGTTGCAGAAGGAAACTTGCTAAAGGAGAGACCATAAATGAAGCAATCATCATTGGAAAAGAAGAAGGTGGCTTGCATAAGCTAAAGGGTCACTCATAAGCTGCCATGACCCATGCCATTGAGAATCCATGTGAAGTTTGGCACAAAAGATTAGCTCACATCAACTACAAGGCGCTACCATACATATGCAAAGCGGTCATAGGTTTACCAGAACTCAAGGTTGACCATGAAGGCGTATGCAATGGATGTGCACAAGGCAAGAACGTCAAGAACCCTTTTCCGAAGAGAGACAACAAAGCAGAAGGAGTCCTATAACTCATTCATTCAGATGTGTGTGGCTCAATGCCATTGTCCTCCATTAGTGGGTGTGTATATTATGTATCATTTATTGATGATTATTCTCGTAATAACTGGTTGTATCTCTTGAAATCTAAAGATGAAGTGTTCAAAAAATTCAAGGAATTCAAAGCCTTGATAGAGAATCTTTCTGAAAGAAAGATCAAGATACTTAGGTCAGATAATCGAGGAGAATACACCTCAAAAGAGTTTGTGAAATTCTGAAAAGATGTTGGGATCCAGAGGGAACTCACTACTCCCTACAATCCTCAACAAAACAGTGTGGATGAAAGAAAGAATAGAACGACGATGGAAGCCGTGAAGACCATGATCCACGATCAATATCTTCCTATGTGCTTATGGGCAGAAGCAACAATGACAACCATATATGTGCAAAACCGATTGTCCCATAGTGCACTTGGGTTCAAGACCCCAGAAGAGATGTTCACCGGAAAGAATCCATAGGTAATCCATCTCAAAATATTTGGCTGCCCAATATTTATACATATACCGAAAGAGAAAAGAAACAAGTTGGAACCCTCAGGAAAGAAGGGAATATTTGTGGGATACTGTGAGGTCTCCAAGATCTTTAGGATCTATATACCAGGTCACTGCCACATTGAGATCAACAGGGATGTGACCTTTGATGAAGATGCAACACTCAAGAAATCGAGAAAATTCCAGCTTGAAGAAGTATATGAAGAGGAACCTATAATCCCCAGAACTGCATAATCAATGAGGGAGGTTCCCAGAGTTGTTGAACCAGTGAGGGAAGTCTTAACTTCCCCTGATGAGGAAATTCTAGAAGATCATGACGTAGCAGAGTTTCAAGAACCTCCTCAGATGACGATCCTCCATAAAAGAAGCCAGCTTGGGATAGAGATCTTATTCAATATGGAGAGAAGTATGGTGTTCCTAAAGGAACCACGAGACATGTGAAGAAACCTAATCCATTCTCCAATTATATGGCTTTGATGTGTGATCTCCTAGAAAAGGAGCCTACCTACCTTGAAGAAGCCATTCATAAGAAAGAATGGGTAGATGCCATAACAACAGAATACCAATCCATAATAAAGAATGATGTATGGGAAATAGTTCCCAGACCGAATAACAAGGATGTGGTATCGTCCAGATGACTCTTCAAAATAAAACATGCTGCTGATGGAAGTATTGAGAAGTATAAAGAAATATTTGTAGCTCGTGGCTTTTCTCAAAGAGAAGGCATTGACTATGAAGATACATTCACTCCTGTAGCCAGATACACTTCGATCAGAACCATCATATCCCTTGCAGCTAAGATGAAGTGGAAGTTACACCAGCTGGATGTAAAGACAACTTTCCTAAATGGTGTTATCGAAGAGGAAGTGTATATAGAGAAACCTCAAGGATTTCAAGTTGAAGACAAGAAATCTCATGTCTGCAAATTAAATAAAGCCTTGTACGGATTGAAGCAAGCCCCTAGAGCTTGGTATGGCCGAATAAACAACTTTCTGATGAGCTTGGGATTTACCAAGAGTAAAGAAGATTCTAACCTCTACTTCAAGGTTATGAAAGATGAGCCAGTGATACTATTGCTATATGTGGATGACTTATTCTTAATTGGAGAAGAAAATCTCATCACCGAATGTAAGAAGAGACTCGCTTCAAAATTTGAGATGAAAGACCTTGGCCTAATACACTATTTCTTAGGTCTTGAGGTATGGAAGAGTTTAGAGAGGATCTTCCTTAACCAAGGGAAGTATGCAATCGAAATATTGAAGAGATTCAACATGTTAGAGTGCAAGCCCATGAATACACCCATAGAAACGAAGCTGAAGCTGCTGGTTGATACTTCGTCAGAATTGATTGATGCCACACTGTATAGATAGATTATTTGATCGCTGATGTACCTAATGAACACTAGACTAGACATTTATTTTGCCGTGAACACCTTGAGTCAGTTTCTGGCAGAACCCAGACATGTTCACTTAGTGACTGCAAAACATGTGATGAGGTACCTTAAGGGTACAATAGATTATGGTCTCAGCTATGATGGAGATCATGATTTCACATTGATTGGATATACTGATGCAGATTGGGCAGGAAGTGTTTCTGACAGGAAAAACACTTCAGGATGTTGTTTCAGTTTGGGATTATCCATGATCTCGTGGTAGAGTAGGAAGCAATCCAACATTGCTCTCAGCACAACAAAAGTAGAATAGATTACTGCATGTTCTGCCAGTTGCGAAGCTATATGGCTTCGAAAGTTGCTGACTGACCTATTTGACTTAGAGATGGAAGCAACCATGATCCTATGTGACAACCAGAGCTGCATAAAGATGACAGAGAATCCTGTATTCCATGACAGGTCGAAGCACATAAAGATTCATTATCATTACATCCGTGACATGGTGCAGAGAGGAGCCTTAAAATTCCAGTACGTTAGCATGGATGAACAAGTTGCTGATGTGTTGACCAAGCCTCTATCTCGTTTAAAGTTTGATCACTTTCGAGATAAGCTTGGCATAGTCCAAAAGGACCTTCCTTGAAAGGGGGAGTTGTTGCTATGATGAGACATCTCTTGCTTCCATCTCCATTGCTATGATGTAAAGCAAGAAGATGTGATGAGACTAGTACTGTGCTTCTAGCTTGATAGCTGTGATGTAAATCCAATCTAGTGTCTTGCTTCCAACTTGATGGTTGTGACGTAAAGCAAGACGATGTGATGAGACTAGAACTGTTCTTCCGGCTTGATAGCTGTGATGTAAAACCAGTTTAGTATCCTGCTTCCAGCTTGATTGTTGTGACGTAAAGTAGGACGAGTATCTTTCTTCCAGATTTATTGCTGTGATGTAAAGAAAGAAGTTGAGATGAGAAGTCGGCCCTGCCAGTGAAGATACACTTCACACGTGCCAGATTTGTACAAATAAGGAGGCTAGCACCTCACTTAGACACACAACTCACTTTCTCATTGAGAGACAAGTTTCAGAACTGCAGTTGGAGAAGAAGGAGAGAGAGTGGCACATCTTTGGGAGAGGATCTTCAGTATTAGCTTAAGTTATCTCTTGGCATTGTATTGGCTATCTATAATAAGAAAGTTTTGTTGGGTTTTCTTCTCCTAGAGGGTTTCCCAGAATAAATGCTGTGTCTCTTGTGATTGTGTATTTCTCAGTGATCTTGTCTTATGTTGTTGTTATCTATTGAAATGCAAAGAACTATAATAATGGCTTAAACATTAACAATTGTCTAGCTATCCGCTTTGCGGGAAGTCATTTTGTTACTGCAATGAATGAACTAACCAAATGTTATTTTTTACTTGTTTCGGGAGAGGAAAGGGAAATTTTCTAGAATCAAGCTCAAATGCTAGATACATGTTTTAAGCTAAATACTATAGTAAAGTATTTTTAAAAACTAATAAAACTAATTTAAAAAGATAACAACTTTTTAGAAAAATAAAATTTACATTGTTGTCTACGTTTGTTGCATTTTGAATTCGAAGGAATGCTAATCAATATTCATTAATTTAATTAAGGAAATGTGAAAAAAATGTTTTTTTAATAAAACATTTTTTTTTGCATAGCAAGGGAAAATTGTCAAGTCAATATTTTCCACCAATTACAAAAAAATTACTTAATTTTGAAAGTTATAAAAAAGATGTTTAATTTTTGAAAACTTTAGTTAATTTTAGACCCAAAAGAAAATAAATCAACAAAACTTATGTCAACAAAATTTAACTAAATTTGACCATGGAGTCTAAAGCTACAACAAAATCCCCTAGTGTTCATACAACAAAAATCCCCTAGTACTCATACACCCCAATTCTGACATGATTTTACAATTTAATTACAAACAATTTCAAAGAAAAGAATAACAAGAATCTAGAATAAAGAAAGACGAACCTGCATTTGGAAACAATGATCAAATACAATACAAAATTCAGAAAATAAAAAAGCATATTAGTCTAGAAAATCAAAATAATTTTAGGTACATGCTAAAATATTTCACCTAGTATTTAGAAACCAAATCAACATTCAGGGTTCATGTCAATATAACTAATTTCAAATATACTTTATAATAACAACAATATTTCAACTATCATAATATGTAGATATTGACTAATTTCAAAGAAGACATAAGTGTCAATATTCATTTTAGATACTTCTCAAGTGTTGCATAAAAGGAAACCTCTTAATTTGGAAAAACAATGAATAGATGAGAAGAGCCAAGAAACCTACCATTAATATATATATATATATATATATATATATATATTTGCTTTTGCATTTTTGAAATATGAATAGAAATGAAGCCAAGCCTTTGATGAGAAATTCAATTTAGGCTTAACAAAGCATATATTGCATCATGGTCAGTCCAATATGCATCTAATATATTGACTTCACAATCGTTAGAATCCAAATTCGTCCAAATGTGGTCAATTTGAGTTTTTGTTTTTGGAGTACATTTGTTTGTTATTTCTTGCAAATGCTGTGAATGCATGTAGTTTACTAGTTCGTTGTTTATCTGACTAGTTGCATGAATGCCAATATTGAAATCACCAATGATTATAAAGATACAATCACTATGAAGCATTTGTACTTTAGCTGTTGAAATTGTTTCAATGATTGTTGAGGTAGATGTGAATGGAGTAGCATATATGTTCATTATGCAAACATGTCGTTGGACATACACCTTAGACATGATAAGTTCAACTGTGTTACTGCAGAATGTTTTTGTTGCAATTATGTCTATGTTTCTTTCTATACAAGAAAGGACACCATGGACAAAGTATGTTGCATTAAAATTGAATTTGGAAAATTGTTTTTTGTTTGGTGGCCAACTAGTTCGTGTCTCTTGCAAACAAATGATCATATTGCTCATAAGGTCTTCATATTTTAGAATGTCATCAAGGTGTGCATGTAGACTACGCGTGTTTAAAGTTACAATTGAAAGTCTATCAGAACATGTGATCGAACTTTGTACATAGTCTAATTTCCATGATTGATTTTCTAAGCACTGTTTCATTTCTGTTGTAACTTTTTTGTTGATACACAAGTTTTCTTGTGTTATTTTTTGAATTAGAAACAATGAATTCATGGTTTTGACTCTTGACAATGCTGTGTATACTAATGCATGTGTTCTAGTATTGCTTGGATCAAATGCAAGCTTATCTAAAGTCAATCTGTGTTCTCTGTGTATTGTTCTAGCACAAGCTAGTTGTATTGGGAATTGTTTTCGTATTGTAGTGTGATTCTTTCCTCTAGGGCATGGCAATGGCTTTGCAATTCAAAATATTGGTGTCCAAATTGGTGAAATATTTTTGTCATAGAAATCATGAAACTTATCTCTTTGTGATTTTCCAACAATTGGATCAACAAAATCTATCCAAATGACATCCATTTCATTTTTTCCTTTTGAATAACCCTTAAATGCTCCATCAACACAATTGACAAGTCTGTCTTCTATGTTGTAGTTTCCAACATATAGCTCAACTAGGATATTTCTCTTTACTAGTATTTTTAATGGCCAAGTAGCCGTTTTGTCATAAGTTGGGAATTTTTCTTGACAACTTTCAACTTCATCAAATGCTTCAAGAATTAACAATTCTTCATCTACTTGTGAAAGCATTTTTTCATTATGTCTTTGCACATCTTTGTTTTTGTAAAATAAGTATGGAAATAAAGGATCTATTGGTGGTGATCTATAACAATGGCTATTTATGTATTCTATGTCATCATTGGACTGTTCATTCAATCTCATTTTGTTCAAAACTGTAATAAAATCTTTGTCTCTTTGACGCATTGACATGTGCAACTCATAACATTTTACTTTTTCTTGCCAAAAAATGTAGGATAATTTCTCCTTGTTCAACATTGGTTTTTCAAATATCAAAGAATCTTTGACAGGTTGTGCTTGATACAAGTCCCCACAAAATATTATGTCAACATTTCCAAAATATCTTGTTGGGGTTGGGGTATGTTTTATTTCTCGCAATCATTTATCAATTTGGTACAATAATGTTGAGCCAACAAGAGATGCTTCGTCAATTTGCACAACAAAAATTTGTTCATAGTGTTTTGTCACTGTATCCAAATTTTCGTTGTTTAGGGGTAGGTATCCTGATTTGTTAAAGGGCATGAAAAATGCAGAGTGCAACGTGACGCCTCCTGCATTAAATGATGCTTTTCCTGTGTACGCTGTTATGATTCCTTTTAATTTAAGAGGTTCATACTCTAATTTATTGTTGTACATGCGCACACGGGATTGGAAAATTGCCTTCCCAAGAAATGTTTTCCTAGTCCCTGCACCTCCTGTAAAAAAAAAATGGATTGGTTCATTCAGGGCCTTTTTCTTTTTTGTCAACTTGTTCTTTGTTCAATTGTCTTCTCATGCTATAAAATGTTGTATTTTCTAATATATGTGGTTGTTGTACAACATGGTAAGGTCTGTCAAGCATTTTTTTTTTTTAATCTTTTTCATGTTTTCAAAATGTTGGAGGTCAGTATCGATATCATATTCTTCATAGTGCTTATTGTCATTAGAGACTATGTTAATAGAGATTGATTGGTTCTCTTTAACTACATCTTTATTAAACACTTGATGATATCTATCTTCAAGCATGCTTGATGCATCATCAAGGTTACCCCATGCTTTAGTTGTTTTATATGTGAAATTTTGTTCATTTTTTTATGGTTTCTTTTAAGCTCATATAGGCATTCGTCCAAGTTGAATATTGCTTTTGAAAAATGTTTTCATCAACTCTATATGGAACATATAGCATCAACTATTCTCTATAGAATTTTTCAACATCTTTATGTTCACTGTATCTCACATATCTAATGACATATGTCATATCACTATGTTTTCGTTTCTTTCCCTTTTTTGTATAGCTTGATGCAAACTCTTCTGAGCATATATGTTCAATGTTTGCAGGACGTTGCAAATAACAATCAATGATTGATGCACATATTATGTCTTCTGAGTTATCTGGTTCTAGTTGCAGATCTTTTGGTTTTTTTAGAATAAATGCTCGTTGATCTTTGGGTGAAGTATTAATAAATATACATTTCCTTGAACTTGTATTCAAGGGTAGAGACAAAATAATATATACAACTTGTTGTGCAGACATTTGTTGCAAGTTTAACAATTTTTTTCCAAGTCTACTTATTGTTTGTCTACCATCGATATTTGTTTTTTGATATTCTTCCCATATATGCTTAAACATCATTGCCATTGTTTTATCAAGTTTCATCATGTAAGAGCTACAATATGTAGCTGCTGCATATGAGTCAAGTACGTATCGAGAATTTGTATTTGCATTCGAAATTTTTGGAATATGCTGAGATAAATTATTAGTTCATATGTCTACCAATCTTCTTTCTAATAGAATGGTCGTTCGATTTAAACTACATTTAATTGCATTGATGTAATCCTCATTTGACAAACTCAAGCTCTGTAAGAAGTTATCTAACATGCATGTCTCATTGTATTTTGCATGTTCTAGAGTGTCAAAAATCAATTTTGCATTTTTCTTTGTTGTATCATCATGAAATTCTGTTGGTTCAAGTATTCTTGTTTTTCTCATTGGAGGAATGGGGAAATTGAACCTACAATGAGCGTTTTTTTTTTTCCTACAAGTTCTTGTGTGATGATGATGTTGAATTGTTTTAAGATCGTTTCCAAGTATTCTTGAATTACATGACAAATATCTATCTACGAAGTCTTCTATTTCAACATTTGTGTTTCTTCCATAGATGGGTGCATCCTTTATCCATAACAATGCATGATCATGTTGACTTCCTCTGTTTTGGAACTCTATTACAAATAAATGGTATTTAAACTCACCATAGTACTTGTAATCATGAGAAATTAGTTGTCTCAAAGCATTTATTCTGTTTTTGTAGTATCGTACACAAGTTACTAGATCATTTCTTATCAAGGTTTCAATTTCAATTTCTTCTATGTCATTTTCAATGGATGGTTTGTTCTTTTCTTTTATATGTTTTAGTGCATTGGTTAATGGTTTCCAACGATTTTCTGCACTACTAAACGATACAAAAAACGTCGGTGGTCCTAGTTGTCGTATCATTGCGTAAATGTTCCTACGTAAGCCTAGAAGGTAATCTGGTGATGTGCGGATTGATGTTAGATCCATGTAACCAATGTCTGATTTTAGTATGCGATCCAAATTTGGTTTTGACTTAACATATTTTGCTACTAGTTTTCTTCCTTTCAATTGTCCTTTTCTTATTCTAATCCAAATACAATTGAGCACTTGTCTAAGAATAATCCGAACTGCTTTGTAAAACAAAATTGTGATGTGGTACGCAAAGTCATGGTCTTGGTGCAAAACCTCCCATTGAGAATCTTTTTGATAAGTAATTTTTTTTGTGATTTTTTCTGGTCTTTCTCCATAGAAAAGTGTAGGGAAGCTCATTTCCTCTGAATATCTATCTTGAAAAATTCCTAATGGCATGTAACCTTTTGCATGACCAATGCTTATTTGATTGTTTTGAAGATCATATATACTGTGTGAATCTGTGAATCCATGGAGTAGTGTCTTTGTTATTGGCTCTTAAGTGTTTTCATTGGTGTCATTGTCCATTTCGCTATCAGTGTCAGTCGCATCTGCATCTATGAATTGGTTAAACATTTGTTTCCAATTTTCATTTACAACAAATTTCTCCATCTTATACAACATGCTTTTGGATAGTCTCTTTAATGCCTTCATGAACATGTGTACACGAATGCGACCAAAAGCATAAGCACTTTTGTAGCATAGTTTTTTTATTTATTGCCACTGCAATTGTGTTAGTTTCTTTTATGTCACGAGGTAAATAATGTTGAATTCTAGATGTGTCAGTGAGCACATTGATTACACCCTGTTGGGCCCCAACAACTCCCCCTATATTTTTACAAAATTTAAAGGGCCCCTATTAAAATCTTGATAATTATAATGAGCTACAGAATCAACCTTTTCAAATAGTTCCATACCTTGGCTTGATTTGAGACAAACTTAAGACATTCACTATAGTATGAAACATTCATTACAAGAGTATATGTCAAA
>SNQJ01S0001925.1:615777-633554 GCA_010110895.2 Picea sitchensis | reverse complement strand
TTGGAAAGGCGACAAGATCAGACAGACGATTTTGCGGGACTTATTGCAGCCAAAGCATGAGGAATTTGACAAAACGGTTGAAAACCCATTTTCCAAATGGACCTGTTAACCTGTCGCATAAATATTTTCCCAAAAAAATGCACGATTTGAGAGATATTTGTGTATCTTTACGAGGCAAATTTCAGGTGGCGGAAATTATTGGTGACGCCCAGACTGTTCACTCATTGTATAAATATATGAGAAAGTTCAAAGCCATAGGGGATCCAAGAATTTGAGAGGAGGATTTTTATTCTTTCTCTTTTGTATATTATTTGTTTTTTAAACTTTTCTTTTTTTCAAATGGAGTAACAGATTGTTGGAATCTTTGGGAGAATGGACGAGTATTTTCAAAGAAGAATATGGAATTCTAGGTTGCTTAATGGTTTTTGTCCTGTGAGTAAAATGGTTTTATTTTCATTATAATATCTTCATATTCTTTTAATAATTGATTATGCATTGATTTAAATTAGCTTTAGTTATCAATACATGGTTAATTGTTATCATTTATATATTAATTAATTTTTTCCATCTTTAGGAGTCTATTATCCCAAAAATTCTTCCAAGACTACAGTATGGGAATGTGATTTTGAGAAAGGATATGGGAAAGCAATTCATCTTTGGCTTTCGACCTGTGTGATGCCTATTCCATTTTGTTATTTCATTACTGGTGTATTATGATAATGTTATTATGGTTGATTTTATCTTTATATTGTCATCATATGGTGTTTTCATATTGTTAAATGTTATATGTTGTCCATAATTTCTTATTCCATTTTTTATGTGTGATTGATCTGTCATTTGATTATTATTGAATTTATTCCTATTGTTAAATGATGGATAAAATCAATACTCAGAAGTGAGTTTTCTCTCAATCTTAGTTATTGATTATCATAAGATTACAGGATTTTTAATCAGTCATCATTATGCTGCTATATTCTCACTCCAACACATCAAACACTTCTTTGAATTTATTCTGGAAGTACTAGTATTGTTCTGTCACAGGTTTCCCTCACAAGCAGGACAAGAAGGAGCTCATACAACACAGGAAGATAAACTCAGTTGACTGATCAGTTAGAGGTTAGTAGATGCATTCTTTTCTTTTATTTATAGTTGTTTATGAATGAAACGATGATTACATTAATTAGCTTTGACTGTTTTTGTGTCATTGTTTCAATCATATTCATTTAGTATTTATTTGTTAAATATCTTTAAAAAAAAACAAAAATAAGTGTTCTTCACATTTGATTCAGAAACTTTATCAAACAATCATTTTCGCAAGATTTCATGCAAACCTTGTAAACTGCATATAAATTGTTCATAATCATTTGTATATTCACATTCTTAGATAAATATTTGTAATTATTGTGTCGATTGTTAGAATTTTTTCTTTAGTTACTTTATTTCATTTTGTTATCTTTAGGACCCTAGTTGGCTAACGGAGCCATTAAACCTGTCAGGATAGGTCATACCAAACGGCTTGGGTTAATTAGACAACCCTGGACCAGATCTATTCTTCCAGTTGACGACAGGTCAATTTTTCCCGTCAACAATCTCCTAAATCCCTCCATAGATAAACCGATTGGCTGCCTGATTGTTATAGTGCCACCGAGAAAAGCACTCGGGAAGATACTCTCTAGTACATGCGTATTCAGGTAGTACGACTAAGGGAATGGTCTAGCCTCCTTAGTTGGTGCCTTGAGATATTGGGTCGAGTACTATTGTTGGACCTTGCACATATATCAGAGCTATATCACAGGGAAAACCCTTGTCTGCAGAACCCTTGAATAACCTAACCCTTGGGATGGAAACAAAAACATAACAAAGAAGATCTATTGTCGCGCAACTGTGTCTTCTACATTTGGGTTGCAAAATTACTACACATTTATTCCTGTAAAGCATTTAGGCATTTAGTCAATGTAGTATTCTTCAGGCTGGAGTATAACTCCCGCCAACACACTTATTTGGGACCTATCCCACTAGGTTCCTCTCTTCGCCCCAATTCCATTGATACCTATCATTTTTAATCAACATTGTTTTTGTGGACTTGACCCATCTCTGACACCCTTATTTGGCTCCTATCCCTTTAGATCCCCCTTTTCACCTTGATCACAGTGGTACCTATCATTTGACACCCTATTTTCTCTGTGGTCCCACCCACCCCTCCAGACCCCTTTTGTTTCCCCTATACCATTTCCTTGCCCCTTTGTCCAAATGACTACCACACAAGCCCAAGACCTCAATGCATTGATTGTTGACAACCATCAGAACAAGGACGCCATCAAGCAGCTCACTTCCAACATTAGCTCCATCAATTCAACTATTGAGATCCTCAAGGATGAATGTTCCCACATCAAATACCTCAAGGAACAATGTTCTCACATCAAATACCTCAAGGAACAATGTGCCTACCTCAAAGACCTCAAAGAACACTTCTTAGGCCCTTCCCAGAACCCTTCCTCTTCTAAACAACCATTTTATAAATATGACCATGATTCTTCCCATTACCAAGGCCCTCATACTAACCACTTTTCCTGAGACCTTTGCCCTCCTAGAATTGAGGTGAACAAATTTGATGGATCAGATCCTACAAGTTGGGTCACCCAAATGGAACATTATTTCTCTTTGCATGGCATTACTAATTATTTAGACAATCTTCATTATGGTTTCCTACATCAATATGTGGAATGATGGAAATGGTGGCAATGGCGAAAAAAGGCACGCCCAGGGTATATTTCTTGGACACAGTTTGTGGCCGAACTTTATGACCACTTTGAATCTGGCACCCACCATTTAGGTCGTTTGTCTAAGTTAAAGAAGTATGGGATAGTGGAAGACTTTATTGTCGCATTTGAGCACTTGGATTTCAGAATGGAGGGAATATCAGATCCTTTCTTTAGGGAACTCTTTATTAGTGGCCTCAAAGATGAAATTCGTTCCCATGTTCTCATGGAACGCCCCTAGACTTGGTTGGAAGCTACTCAATGAGCCAAGGAATCCCTACATATTGTGTCCTACCAGACCCACAAACCCTCCTTTCCTCCTCCTCGTAAACACACCCATTTTTCCCCTTCTGCAACTCCCCTCAAGATCCATAAATTAACCAGGGTTGAAATGGTTGAATGTCAACTAAAGCGTCTTTGTTATAATTGTGATGACAAATATTTTCCCAGGCACAAGTGTAAGGAACAAAATCCTTTTATGGCTATGGCTGAGGATATTTCTGAAGAACATGTTGTTGTTTCGCATGTGGAGAAACTACCATCTGACCTCACCCCACTCTCTGACCCACCCAAAGTTGAACCAGTGATTTCACTTGATTCCCTCACTGGATTCTCTACTCCCTAGACTCTCAAATTAATTGGTTACATCAAACATAGAAAATTCATCATCCTTGTGGACAATGGTAGCACCCATAACTTTATTCATCATTGCATTTCCCAAGAATTCAATTGTTACATATGTGCAGTCAATAATTTTCAAATCATGATTTCCAATGGTGGTTCCATGAAATGTGGGGGACGATGTGAAAATGTGTGACTCCAAATTGGTCAGTATCACTTGAAATCTCATATGTTTGTTAATGACATGGGTGGTTGTGACATTGTTCTTGGTGTCAAATGGTTACGTACTCTCAGCCCCATTCTCATGGATTTTAAGGAATTAGCCATGCAATTCCAACAGGAGGGACAAAAATATAAGTTCCAAGGAATCATAGCAGGCTCCCCTGAGATCATCATTTCCCATCACATGGAAAAGATCCTCAAAAAAGGTCATTCGGTAATTGTCGCCCAACTCCACTCCATTCATGTTGTTGAGACACCTTCTATGCATCTCAACCTCCAATCTATCCTCTCCCGCCACCAAGTTGTTTTTACCACCCCCAAAGAACTTCCCCCTTCCCGTGGCGTCCATGATCATTCCATCCCTCTCATATCAGGAAATATTCCACCCAATGTTTGACCTTATCTTCATCCCTTTGCCCAGAAGAATGAAATTGAGAAAAATGCTCATGAATTAATCAAAGTTGGTGTTATCCTTCCCAGTACTAGCCCCTATTATTCCCCTGTGGTCATGGTACTCAAGAAAGAAGGTACTTAGCGCATGTGTCCTAATTTTTGAGCCCTCAACAATCTCACAATCAAAGACAAATTCCCCATTCATGTCATTTATGACCTCTTGGATGAATTGAGTGGTGCTCAGTACTTTAAAAAATTGGATCTATGTTCTGTTTACCACCATATCCGCATGAAAGACGAAGACATTCCAAAGACAACATTCTGCACTCATGAGGGTCATTATGACCCTTTGAATTGTGTAATGCTCCTTCCACTTTCCAAATTCTTATGAATCATGTATTTCATCCTTTTGTCTTAGTTTTCTTTGATGATATTCTCATCTATAGTAAAACTTGGTCATCTCATATCTCCCATGTGAATCAAGTTTTCCATCTCCTCTCTAAGCACCAACATTTCCTCAAACAATCTAAATTTGCCTTTGGTGCCTCAGAAGTGGAATACTTGGGTCATATTGTTGGCAAGGATGGTGTCCGAGTGGATCCTTATAAAATTGAAGCTATGCAAGATTGGCCTCGCCCTAAAAATCTTAAGAGCTTATGTGGTTTTATGGGTTTAACGGGATATTATAGGAAGTTTGTTCAGAATTATGGAAAGATTGCATCTCCTCTCACTTCCCTCCTTAAAAAGAATGCTTTCACTTGGATTTCAGTTGTGGATCATGCCTTCCAAGCCTTAAAATATGCTATGTGCTCGACCCCAGCCTTAGCATTCCCAGACTTCACAAAGACATTTGTATTGGAATGTGATTCTTCCAAGAAAGGAATTGGAGTCGTCCTCATGTAAGATGGCGGGCCCTTGACCTTCACTAGAAAACAACTTTCAAAGAAACATTTGGGCCAATCCATTTATGAAAAGGAAATGTTAGATATTATGCATGATGTGGATCTCTAGTTCCCTTACTTATTGGGTCAACAATTCCAAATCAAAACCGATCATCAGAGTCTCAAGGATTTTCTGAAATAACGAATTTCATCCCCGACGCAAAAAAAATGGGTGACCAAGATATTTGGATATGATTTACAAGAAGGGAAAGGAAAATGTAGTGGTTGATTCTCTTTCCCATAAATATGAAGAATATGGGTCCCTTTTCTCTCTCTCCTTCATTGTAACAGATCGGCTCCAATCTATTCATCAGGAATGGTTGCAAGACCCCATCATTTCTAGCCTGCTCCACCAATTGCAACACAATTATTCAGTTTCTCTAGGGTAATCTTGGAATAATGAAGAGCTTTGTTACAAAGGCCATTTGTATTTATGCAAGAAATCCCAACTTAAATCCACATTTCTTTCTGAACTTCATGCCTCACCCACAACATGGCATTCTGGATTTACCAAAACCTATGAAAGGGTCAAACGTTATTTTTTCTGGGAGGGTATGAAACATGACATTTGCACCTTTGTGGTTGAATGTTAGGTCTATCAATGCAACAAGGGAAAAAAGGTCAAAGTACTGGGCACACTCCAACCACTTCTGATTCCCCCTGTTATTTGGCGAGATATTTCTATGGACATCATTATAGGCTTACCTAAATAGGGAAATAAGTCAGTCATCATAGTGGTCGTCGATCGTCTCTCCAAATATGCTTATTTTGTTTCTCTTCAACACTCATTCATAGCCTCCACAATGGATCAACTCTTCATGGATAATATATTTAAGCTTCATGACATGCCTAATTCTATTGTCTCTGACAGAGACCCCACTTTCACCAACAATTTTTGGCAAGAGTTGTTCAAGCTACAGGGCATCCAATTGCATCTGAGCATTGCATATCACCCCCATATGGATGACCAGATGGAATTTGTCAATAAGTGTTTGGAAACATATTTGAGGTGTTTTTCATCTGAGTGGAAAAATCAATGGGCTCAATGGTTACCCCTAGTTGAATGGTGGTATGACACCTCTTACCATACAGCTACTTGCATGACTCCTTTTGAAGCAGTCTATGTCTAGAAGCCCCCATCAGTTCTCTCCTATATTCCAGGGGTCTCGAAGGTTCGGGATCTTGACACAAATATTACAGTCTGGGAGGCTATTCTTCGTGCCCTCAAAGACAATTTGGCCATGGCTCAGAATCACATGAAGCAACAAGAAGATCAAGTTTGTTCCTAACACCAGTTTGTTGAAGGGGACCAGGTATTTCTTCGACTAAAACCTTATAATAAGACTTTCCTCAAATATCACCACTATCATAAACTTGTGCCCAAATTTATGATCCTTATCAAGTTCTCAATCGTGTGGGATCAATGGCTTATCAGTTAGCTCTACCTAGTCATTTGAAGATTCATCCTGTTTTTCATGTTTCTTGGTTAAAGAAGGTGATTGGAAATAAGTGCCAAACTCAAACTAGTCTTCCTGAGTTCGATAAAGAAGGTTCCATATGGTTGCATCCACAAGACATCTTGGCCCAGCGAGAGCATCGTTTCCATTAGTGCACCATCTAGGAAGTGTTATTTCAATGGAAAGACACACCTCTAGAAGATGCTACCTAGGATCCGGCCACCATTCTACAACAATCCCCTCATCTGAAGCCTTGAGGACAAGGTTTTTCTTCAAGGGGGAGGGAATTTTAGGGACCTAACCTCCCTAACCCCTCATGTAGGTAGAATAATATAATTCCATGTAATAAAGGCCAATATTAATAAGGCCTAGAAATAAGGAAGAATAAGTCAAATGTAAGAAGACCTAATCCAAGCTTTCGCTTCTAGAAGGACCTTCCTATACATTGGTCTTTTGGATAGATAGGTTTTGTATAAATAGAAGTAGAGGGTATGAGAAATATTGTCTTAGATATTATTGTAATAGAGATCTGCTATGTTGGAGGTCTCCCTCTAGAAGAGGCAAGTGAACATTTCTCTCAGTAATCAAAATGCTCTTTCTAGTGTTATTATGGTATTATTGTGGTATTGTTCTAGTTATATCATTGTTTCTCTGCCATTTGTAGCTAATTATTTATGTTCTGCATAATTCTTTATATATGGAATACTACAGAAACAATGTTCACTTGCCTCTTCGAGGGGGAAACCTCCAACATAGTAGCTCTCTATTACAATAATTCTCAAGACAAAACTTCTAATATGCTATATTCCTATTTATACCAAATATATCTACCCAAAATAACCATCTAGAGGAATATCCTTCTAGAATCGAAAGATTCTATTAGGTCTTCTTACATTTGAATTATTCCTCCTTATTGCTAAGCTTTATTAATATCGGCCTTTATTAAATGGAAATATATTATTCTACCTACATGAGGGGTTAGGGAGGTTAGGTTCCTAACACTCCCTCCCCCTTGAACAACAGCCTTGTCCTCAAGGCTTGAGATGAGGAAATTGTTGTATAAAGGTGGTCGTCTCCCAGGTGGCATCTTCTGGAGTTGTATCTTTCCATTGGACCAACACATACTTGATGGTGCACTGACGGAGATAACACTCTCGTTGGTCCAAGACTAATTTTGGCTGCAACCATATGGAACCTTCTTCATCTAACTTAGGGAGAACGGTTTGAGTTTGGAACTTAGTACCAATAAACTTCTTTAAGCAAGAGAGATGAAAAACAATATGGATCTTAGAATGACTAGGTAGAGATAATTGGTAGGCCACTGATCCCACTCGCTTAAGCATGGTATAAGGACCATAAAATTTTGGAGCAAGATTCAAACAATGTTCAACTTTAAGTGAAGTCTTCTTATAAGGTTGTAGTCAAAGAAACACTTGGTCCCCTTCAACAAATTGACGTTTAGAATGATCGTGATATTCTTGTTTCTTTAGGTCCCCGAGGTGTAGGACAATCGGTGATAGAGTGTGATGTTAAGGCACTCTGTGATGTTAAAGTCACCGATTCAAAACCTACACAAACAAAAAATCCAGCCATGTTAAGGGTTGGTGTGGCTCAGGCCAGGTGCGATCCCCGGGTGATTTTGACGGCTTAGATTCCCATTAGTCGCGGTTTCTTAGCCACGGGATAGTCCCACATGTCACGGAAAAACTAACTAACAAAAAAAAAAGATATTTGTGTTGCTTCATGCAATTCTGAGCCATGGCCAAATTGTCTTTTAGGGCACAAATAATAGCCTCTTGGACTATAATATTTTGGTCAACCTCCTGAACCTTTGAAACCCCTAATATGTATGAGAGAATTGACGGTGTATTTTGGACATATATTGCTTCAAAAGGAGTCATGTGAATAGTTGTATGGTAAGATGTGTTGTACCACCATTCAGCTAGGGGTAACCATTGAGCCCACTGATGTTTCCTCTCATATGAAAAAAACCTCATATATGTTTCCAAATACTTGTTGACAATTTTAGTCTGGCCATCTGTTTGGGGGTGATAGGCAGTGTTCAGTTGATGAACAATTCCTACCAAAAATTTCTAGTGAAAGTGGGATCTCTATCAGAGACAATAGAATGAGGAATTCCATGAAGCTTGAAGATACTATCCATGAAGATTTGAGCCACGATGGAGATTGTGAATGGGTGTTGAAGAGCGAGCATATTTGTAAAGACAATCAACGACAACCATGATGATTGATTTATTTCCCAATTTAGGTAGGACAACAATGAAATCCATAGAAATATCTCACCAAATAGTAGGGGGCATCGGAAGAGTTTGGAGTGTTCCCAGAGCTTTGATTGTTTCTCCCTTGTTGCATTTGCAGACCTCACATCTAGCCACAAAGGTGTGCACATCCTATTTCTTACCATCCCAAAAAAAGGAATGTTTGACCCGTTCATAGGTTTTGGTAAACCCTGAATTCCCAACTTTGGGGGAAGCATGAAGTTCAAAAAGCACCATGGATTTAAGTTGTTATTTTTTTCTTAAAAAAAATGGCATTTGTAGTGAATCTCTTCATTGTGCTAAGAGTACCCTGTAGAAGCTAGAGAATTATTTGCAATTGGTGGATCATGCTAGAAATTTTGGGGTCTTGCAACCATTTTGGATGAACAACTTGGAGCCAATATAGTACAATGAAGGAGAGGGAGAAAAGGGACCTATCTTCTTGATACTTACGAGAAATAGAGTTTGCAACTACATGTTCATTTCCCTTATTGCAAATGATCTCATAATCATATCCAAATAGCTTGGTCACCCATTTTGGTTTCTCTAGTGATGAACTTCATTGTTCTAGAAAATAATTGAGACTTTGATGATCAATTTTAATTTGGAAGCATTGTCCCAATAAATAAGGATGCTAGAGATCCACAACATGCATAATAACTAACATTTCCTTTTCATAAATGGATTGGCCCAAATTTCTCTCAGAGATTTTTATTTTAGTGAAGGCCAAATTCCTACCATCTTGCATGAGGATGACCCAAATTCCATTCCCAGAAGCCTCACATTCTAGTACAAAATTCTTTGTGAAGTCTAGAAGTGCGAGGACAAGGGTTGAGCACATAGTATCGTTGAATGCTTGGAAGGAGTGATCAGTAGTTGGAGTCCAAGTGAAATCATTCTTTTCAAGGAGAATAGCGAGAGGAGCTGCAATTTTTCCATAATTCTGAACAAACTTTTGATAATATCTTGTTAAACCCAGAAAACCACACAATATCTTAAGAGTTTTATGGTGAGGCCAATCCTACATAGATTCAAGTTTCTTAGGATCCACCCATACACCATCCTTTCTGACAATATGACCCATTTACTCCACTTCTTAGTCTCTAAAGGCACATTTAGATTGTTTGAGTAAATTTTGGTGCTTAGAGAGTAGATGGAGAACTTGATCCACATGGGCGAGATGGGATGTCCAATTTTTACTATAGATGAGAATATCATCAAATAAAACTAAGAAAAAATGATGGATAAAAGTACGAAAGACATGATTCATAAGACTTTGAAAAGTGGAAGGAGAATTACACAAGACAAAGGGAATTACCAAGAACTCATAGTGACCCTCATGAGTTTGAAATGCAATCTTAGGAATGTCCTCTTCTTTCATACTGATCTGGTGGTAGCTAGAACGTATATCAAGTTTGGTGAAGTACTAAACACCACTTGATTCATCTAAGAGGTCATCAATGACAGAAATTGGGAATTTGTCTTTGATTGTGATTTTGTTGAGGGTGCTAAAATCATGACACATGCACCAAGTACCTTCTTTCTTGAGCACCATGACCACAGGGGAAGCATCAGAGTTGGTACTAGGAAGGATAACACCCACTTCTAGCAATTCATGAAATTTTTTCTCAATGTTATTATTTTGGGTAAAGGGATGAAGATAAGGCAGAACATTGGGAGGAAGACTAACCAGTATGAGAGGAATAGAATGATCAAGGACTCCACGGGAAGGTGGAAGTTATTTGGGATTGGTAAAAAAAAATTGGTGGTGAGAGAAAATAGATTGGAGATCGGGATGCACAGAGGGTGTCTCAACAACTTGAATGGAGTGGAGTTGGGAAATAATTCTAGAATGACCCTTTTTGAGGAGATTTTCCATGCGATGGGAACTGATAATCTCAGGTATGTAGATTTTAGTTTTGTACAATATTTTACTCCAAACAGACTTTCAATAAAAGAACAGAAAAGATACAATAGAAAATAAACACATTACATAGATATTTTCCTCTGGAAACCAAAACCGGGAAAACTAGCATATTCTATACTCATTCATTGTGTTACATTGTTTGCAATACAATATACATATATTTTCCAACGGCATCCAAAACCATAACCTAATGACTTGTATTAGTCAACAACCCTAATTCCTTAACCGGAAATAGAAAACCATTGACAAAAACCATGTGCTAAAAAACCTCCCAACAATGGACATGAAAATCGAGGTGATACAAAAAATGAGGAAAAAATGCGACACGCTTCCTCAGGAAAAATAAATTCTCGGGGGCATTGTCCCTGCATGCTCAATGAAATGTAGGATACATTAGAGCTATTTGTGCAAAGAATATAACACTTACCCAACAAGGGGAACCTATTGTGATGCCTTGTGTTGTGTTGCTTATATGGTTAGTATAATGCACTCATTAATTATCAATCCAGGATTCATAATTAATAGAGTTACAAGACACCAGTAAGAGAGGTAATTCTAATGTCACAAGTATAAAACTAATCTAGATTATGCATGTTGTAAATAAAGCACACTGTCAAACTAAAACACACTTTGGTTGTCTTTCACAGAGAGGCTATCTACTCCATTATGGCACATGCAAGTATGAGATGGATTTATTTGACAGATCAACTCTGTTATCTGACCCAGAAATCTAACTATGCAATCACACTTTGAAAAGGAAATCACACTTCAATCATCAAGGTATAGCATGGGTAGTTCGATAGCTAGTATATTGGGTATGTTGTGGTTCACAATAATCTATTGTGGACTTCACTCGTTCTTTTCCAAATATGATTGACTATTGTTGATAACATCTATATTCACCAAGATAAATCAAATCCATAAGAACAGAAATAGGGCGTATGCGAAAACAGAGTAAATGAAGATCTTAAGCAATCATGTAATCAAAATCCTAAACTGAATTGCGCTACTAACATATAAAATTGTCAGAGATGATGAATCAAGTTGAGAAACCAAAGCTTCAGTTAATCTAACAATTACACTACTAAAATCAAATGCTAATACTAAGCACAAGGATGATGACCTCTGTTGGGCAGTGGGCCCTTGCCACTTCAATAGGTCAGCAGTTGGAGTCTACAGTAAGTTGGTCTTTAATCAACACATCACTCTTACTCAAATATCAAAACATGAAATTAGACTATACTAACAACTTAACTCACATTCATTCATAAATGATCAATACCTGGAAATAAATGGCATTCTTCAATTAAACTTCAAACTCAAGATATGTTCTACAATATGCAACACTGCTTCACATGTTGTGTTATGCTTATTTCTCTATATCTCCCACCATCCTTGCCACGACTATTTAAACAGTCTTAGTCGTGAAACACAAGGAGGTGAAATCTTTAGCAGATCAGCAATTGTCAAATCTATACATTCAGTTACATATTTTAAGCTTCATCCTCATGACACGAAGTGTATGAGGATGAATCAATAATCAAACTAACTTAACATAGTCTTGCTAGAAACTTTGATGATCTAATAAACATTCAACAATTATCTTAGGCACAATCTAGAGCTAAACTTGGCATACTTTGTTTCCTGTATTAGTACCGGATCATGACAGGTGATATACGGTAGATAGTACCGGATCCGAACAACACGCAATTGGTTGGTACCGGACTAGAACAGTCTGCGAACATTGGTACCGGATTGCGACAGTGAATGATCTGCGGGTACCGTATCTGAATTGAAGGTGCTCTTGGTATCGTATTCGAACAGTGGGTGATATGGTACATAAGTACCAGATGACTTTGCTGACATGGACTTGTCCAAAGGTCAAAGGCTACACGTGGAAATTTTAAACATTAGTACATGAAATATTTAGTCTCCTAGCTTAATAAACCACAAAACACATGAATTCAAATATACTTTACCTTATGACCTTATAAGTGACTGGAGGTAGTGTTCTTTGTCATTTATCCAAGCTTAGGTAGGCAAAAAAGTTATAAATGAGGAGTATAATATGGTAATGGGGATGTCAATTTAGAGGCTCAACATTCCCCCATGCCAAAATCATTGCATGTCCTCATGCAACTGAAGCATACTCAATATTTTTCAAAACTTGAGACTCCATTCTCTTTACTCATGTGGATCAATGATGTTAACAGCTGAGGCTTCTGCTTTCAGCTCCCTTTTTATGACCCTCATATATTGTAAGAGTCTTAGTACCTTCTTTAGCTTATTATAAGTCTCTTCATGGTCATCTTGGAGTTGTTTGTTGGTTGCCTTCAGTTGCTCATTTTCCTTCTTGATATATCTATCTAGTAGTTGGTATTCATTTACCTCTTGTTTTAGTTCTTGATTTTGTTTTCATAGCTCCTCAATCTACTTCTTCATATGTCCTTTTGTTAAGGTCCTCATTGACCCCATTGTTTCCGGCTGGATGTGTTCTCTTTCCTCCACTTCCTCCCTCATCCCACAAAAAGTAATAGTAACTTTCTCCTCAGTTAAGCTAGGGATGTCATCCTGGACTGGTAGGTCTAGGGAAGGGGAGGTAAGATCTATTGGGTCTTCATGTGTAAGAGGACTGACAACTGCTTTTCCTTTCTTTGTCATGCTCCTTGTGGTTCTTTTATAAGGGGGTGATGGATCAGAAGTGCTAACAAGTTTCCTTTTCCTCTTTTCTTTCTGTGGAATGGTTACAGGAGGTTTTTCTATGGATTGTTCATCTTTATGCTTTGAGATACTCTTCTCTTTCCTCAAGGGTTTTGACTTGTGACCCTTCTCCTCAAGTGCTACTGCTAAGATCTCCTCTACTAATTCGGATTTACCTTTTGATTCTTGACTTTTAAGAGTCTTATCAACTAAGGAAGAGGGCCCTACTTGTTTACTAGCTTTATCTTTTTGGCTCAATGCTCTTGAGGATGATGGATTTACCTTGTCTTTCTTGCCCTTTTTATCCTTAGGTTCCTTATCTTCATCTGGAGAAGGATGGGCTTCCTCTACAGGTTCGTTTTCTGTGGAAAGGTGTTGAGTGATGAGGGTTTTCCAACTAAACCCTTGCTTCTTGATTTCATGTATAACTAGCATTTTGATAAGACCCTGATGATAAATACTAGTCTTCTCAGTTTTAGATAAGGATTTGACACCTCTTACCATATTGTTTAGGCTCATACATAAAAAGTATGGAAAGTCAATTTCAGGACCTCCTTCAAAGTGCAACAAAAGCCTAAGATGATATAAGAAAGTTACAGCATACCTTCCTTCACAAGTGAGGAATCGTTGAAGACTAGCAAGCATTGGATGATATTCTTCCTTGATATAGTTTCTTGAAATCCCCTTTTTCCAATCAGGGTGTTGATGGTCTTCCTTCAGAAATATTTGGCACATTTCTTTATTGATTCCTACTCCTTTGAAATACTTGGCTCCTCTACTAGGTAATCTCGTGGCCTCCCTTAAAGTTGCTTCATTGATTGTTATCTATAGATTGCCTATGTGCACAATATCTCCATCGTAACTCTGGATAAATGCATGCGATACCCTCTCATGACAACCTGTGAATTTTTCTAAAAATGGAATTCATCCCGCTCTAGCATACTTATCTCTAGATAGCTGGAACTCCTCGGTCTCCCTATAAATCTAGAAGATCGATTCATGTATACTCACAACCATCCTTATAAACTGTGAGTGTAAACCAAGTTGTAGCGTAAGAGTTTAGTCAACTGTGAGCGTAAGGTTTTTGTATTGGATATCGCAGAGAGGAGTAGGCTTTGAAATGGAGAAATATGGGTAACGACAAGAAAAAATAGTGATGGCGTCAATAATTCGAAAGGTGGGTCTAAGTAAAGATGTTGTGAAGGAAAATTAATACAAGATGAGGATCATATGGATGGATTTTCCACCCAGATAAGCCATTTCATTTATGCCCATGGTACAATGATGGGAACGGGGCGTTTGGTAGCAAAACATCATTGTTGTTTGGGATAGGCGATTGAAACTCTAAGTGGTGAATTTGATGTTGAATCATGCAACATGACACGAGGTAGATTTGTGATTACTTAAGGGTGAAGCATGTTCTTGGTTTAAGGTCGTGGCTCATCATTACTAGGCATGCTCATTTCAGTTCATACCCACATCCACACATTTAATGTGATTTTTCCCTCAAAAACTTTTCAAGTGCTTATGTGGTGAGGAAATTGATTAAGGTTAAGCATATGGGTATGAGGGAAGTAAAAGTTAGGCGCGTGGTTTTAACAATAAGGTCATAAGATCTAGTATACACTTCATACCTATTGTAGTTTTATAAGCAAAGGAAAGTAAATAATACCATGTTACCTTTAATTTTACCATTGCATAACCAACACCCATAGCATATGTGACTGCCTTTGTATTTGAAGCTTGCAGATTATCAAAGTTCATCTTTTTAGGCTGGAGTTTTCTGGAGGCTTAGTACTGGAATTTCCTGTACCTTATGAACTTCTTTATTATGTGCTTGTTTTTTAATTTCTTCCTTTGTGTCTGGTTTTGCAAGGTTGTAAGGTGAACATGTTGGTCTCTGAATATGAGATGTGAGTTTGGAAAAGAGTCCTGAAAGAGGCAATTTGACTCTCCCCCATGCCAAAGGTGTTTCATATCCTTATGCAAAAGCATCTGACACACTGTATCACAATGAAAGAAAATTGATAAGAGAAGAGAAACCAAAACAAATTCCAGAAGTACATCTGTCACCTAGCATATGATCTCGTGCCCTATTTTTTTTTTGTTTAAGAATGAAATTGTCTTTCTTCTGATGACTTAGTGACAAGTGCGACATTCAGCAATGAAAAAATGGAGGTTTTTATATTTTTCCATAAGAACAGATCCAACCTAACTTGCTTCAGATATTTACTATCATTAGATGTTATGGATAAATTTCACAGTATAAGTAGATTAGACTCCCTAGTCAAGGTCCCACTCTTAAGAATTTTCCTTCTTAGGTAATGTAGGATTTAGATGTCAGATCGGTAAATTTGACTTAGGGTAATTCTCAAATGGACATTTAATTATAGTATTCATTTTGTTTGTTAATCTGGAGTTTGAATCTTATAAATGTCAACAGTGGCATTTGCTTGTAGTATTCATAAATGACAAAAGTGAATTTTTCAATCAAACAAGAATAAATGATACATTTCTCAACTAGAAACCACTTCCAGCAAGTATGTTCAGTACTATGGTGGGGTAGTTGTGATATTTAGTGAGAGACATACCTTCCCTAAGAAGAATGCCCCATTTCCAACAGGCATTTTCAGTACCCTGAAGGGTTTGCCTAGTCATACCACAGACCAGTACTCGCTGCCAGCAGACATGTTCAGTATCCCGGTGGGTTAGTCTCTTAAACCCTTTTTCTATCAAAGGCTTTGTGTCCATAGTCACCTATTTTAGTTTTTGTTAAAGAGTGTTTTTTCACAGGTGACAGGGGGCGGCTTGTCTGAAAACCCTTTTACAGGCTGGGATGGTATTGGGTTAGAAGATATACTCTCTTATTTGAATGTCTTTAAAGATTTTTTTGAAGGGAAAATAAACTCATGTATGTATGTTATTTATTTATAATATTCTAGATGTATGGTTTGTCTAATTTTGTCCATAAGAGAATGACCTAAAGTTACCTTAGGGTACTGATGCATCCTCTTCCATAAAAGTTTCCTAGTGTGCCCATGACAGAAAGTGTTTATATACTCATATGATATTCTTTAGTAAAGAGGGTGAAATAATTACTTGTAGGCTAATATTTTTAATCCCTTCAATCATGTTGAAGTATTGATGTTGTTTGTAATGGACCTTTTGATGAGGGAAACCTCTAAACTCTAAATCAGGTTAAGCATGGTTATTTAAACAATATAGGCAAAAGAAATGATATCTTCGTTGTCAAGCAACAAAACCAAAAGAAATTAAAATACTTCCTTGTTAAGCAACAGAACCAAAAGAAATTACAATTCTTCCTTATCAAGCAAGAGAACCAAAAGAAATTACAATACTTCCCTGTCGAGCAACAAAACCAAAAGAAATTATTTCTTCATGAAAGATGCCATTTGATGTTGCAATCAAATCCTTGATTCTAGCTTAAGTGGCTACTGTTAAGAACCAAATATCAATATAGCATAGAAAATCCTCAGAAAAAGTACTCAACGCCTTGAAAAAGAGAGAATTTCAGATAATAAGCCTCTTCGAGGGGGCAACCTCCTTTTACCCCACTTAAATGTTCAAGTACAAGATNAAAATATGAAAGAGGAGATGCTAGTCACTGCATTACATTGACTGCAAACTCTATAGTTGAAAACATATCGTTAGTTTGTGCTCAACGAAGGCTCACTCCAGATACTACAGTCAATGCACTTTTGGATGCAAATGATGACTACTCAGTTGGTATTTTTGCAGCAATTGTTACAGGATGTCGTCAAAACAATCGTCAGTTTGAAATGTATGTGAAAGATGGTGAAACAACTCATGACGAGGCCACAATAAGCATTTCAATCTAAACATCCATTTTATTTAAATTACTAAGTTACATGTTGCATTTTCATTTTTTTTTTCATATTTCATATTTGCATGTTTATTTGATCGTAAACATTTACGTTTCATCAATGTTTACTAGGTGCACTTGAATGACCAGTACAAACAAACATACTTTGAAATCCAACAACTTATAGCAAAAGGAAAAACATCTATGATCCTCTTCAAAAATGTGGTTAGGAGTGGGCCAAAGGGATCCCGAAATATAAGAACATGCCTATCTAGTTTCCTTGAACCACTCAATGATGATTCTACAAAGTCTTGTTTACAAACTCTTGCAAAAACAACTGTTTAGGCAAGTTTTGTTGAAACAAACTTACTTTTACACTAACTTCTCTTGTTTCTTTACATTTGTGTAGTATACTAACAAAAAGTCTATGAGCAAAAAAATTGCAGGTGAGTGGAGTACTCAATCCAAGTGATGTTTTCTTGCCTCCATTCAAACCATTCTGCAATGAATGTAAACAAATTGTTATAACAATGGATTTTCCAATAGATGACATGTTGTATTGCACAAAATGTGCTCGCAAAACATTATATTCATATGAGCACAATCTACAATGTACAATGCACACAACCGATGA
>SNQJ01S0001925.1:604526-615179 GCA_010110895.2 Picea sitchensis | reverse complement strand
AAATTAAATAATGCACTTTAAATCATAATGAGGAAACCTATTGTTTTCAAAGTTTTAATTTAACTAAATATTTTTAAATCAGAACGAGGGAACCTATTTTTTTCAAAGTTTTAATTTAATTAAATATTTGTTGATGCACAACTGAATCTGTTGAGGCCATAAGATATTAGGGTATGTTGTGTCAAGCAAACAACAAAGAGTAAACCATTATAACACTGAATTTCACAATACCAAACAAATACCTTAAATATGCTTTTGTGCCATGTAAATATGGTTTTGTGACTTAAACATAGATAATAAAATTTTAAAGAATAAAAAAATATGATTTCTATCCAAAAAATTATGTCTTAATTTTACTCAATAACTATCATACATAAAATAGTATACTTAAAAAAAACATGATTATATTCAAGAATGCATCAATTATACCAATTCAAGTTTGATTATATTGAGGAATATGCCAAATTTATGTATTTACAATCTAATTACATCCCTACATTTCTACCACGTATGTTATCTTGTATACAATTTTTTGATCCATTACCATTCTATGTGTATCATATATTGATAAAATATCTCTTTAAATGAGTAAACATTATATAGTGTACAATTTTATGTGTTCTTCTTCCATGAACATGCATATACTTTTTTTTTAATTGTAATGGGAAAACCTAACTTTCACTCCTCCCATTTACTTTCTAGGAAAACAAGCTCTTAGTCAAGCTCGTCTTCCATATACCATTCTATGTGTATCATACACTGATCCAATAATGAATAAAAATAAAAATATATATGATTTAATATAAATAAATTATGTTTTTCTTACAAATATACATATTTTAAAATACAAACAAAGTTTGATTTTCTTACATATGCAAATTTCCAGGCCATATTTATATTAAGCTAGAGAATTCTCTTGTCCATTTAATTGCAAAAAAAACCTTTATAATAAGGGGCTATTTTCATGAGGGTGAGAAAACTAGTTGATATTTGATATAGTGGCAAAAGATAGATGTAACATTATCATCGAAAAAATGAATGGGCATAAGCGTCATTTGACGATGTCTGTAACAATTTGGGGCCTCAAGTATAAGCGAGAAAGAAATCTAACAATTTGGGGCCTAGAGTATAAGCGAGAAAGAAATGGAGCAGAACATTGGCAAGCTTAATAGGAAAAAAATGCTTTGAATGGTAATGAGAAAGCCAAAATATAGGTTAGGGAATTCATAGAGATCCAATTAAAAAAAATAAGAGAGGATAAATGAACAAAAAATGGAAAATTCAATTACCCGCTACAAAGTTGGCAACCAACCGTGTCTCTTTAGGCTCGAGAATGACACACTTCAGGTGGTATCTTCAGGCAGACTTGGAAAACAATGAAGAATTTTATAAAGGAGTTATTTCTACTTTTAGTGCAATGGTTTCAAGCCTTAGTGAATTTTGGCGAAAAGAAGAGGATGTTCCTTCAACAATCCATTTAAAACAATTAAAGACATGTTGGCTCAAGAGAATTAAAAATTTAAAAGAAATTTTAGTTGAATGTGATGTCATTAGTGTAAAAATGGGTGAATTATATTTAAATTTAATTGAATTAAAACTAGTTGGATTGACAGAAGACATGGAGGACCCACATTTAATTATGAACTCAATACTCCTATCAAAGGAACAAATGGAAGAAAATTTGGACTCCTTAAAAATTGTATCAATAGAAAAGTTCAACAATCTGACCGAATATTCAAAGATAGAGGTAGAGAGTTAGTTGATCTATTATGTAAACAAAAATGTTGTCATTGAAGATACCCTCCATCAACTCTCAATGGATTTTAAATATCTTGAAAATTCATTATTTGATATCAAAGTTAGGGAAGAGATAACGGGTGCACCCATGAGTGATCCAGATTCGAATCCAAGAGCTTGATGGGGGTCAAAAAGGCCTAAAACTAAATGTTCTCATAATGGATTCAAAATGGATTTGTGCATAGGCCTCGTCAATACAAACCCAACGCAACTTGAACGGGCTCAAACGGACGTCGTATGCTCAAGTTATGACGATCTGTTCATTTTCCCAAACACGCAAAAAAAATGTTGACTGTATAGTCCATATAGTGCCACGTGGCAACTGACTGTACAGGTCGTACAGTCGTATAGCTGACGTGGAAGCACAGTTGGCAAATTTCATATAGTTGATGTGGCAGTAGGTCGTACAGATGACGTGGTCAGGGCACAGTACATTGCTGACGTGGTAGGAGCAGGTGGACCAACCAAGAGGTGACACGTGTCACCACTGAAAGGGTGATGCATGGCACGCTCGTACAGGTTCCATGTGGCCCTACCGCATGATGACACATGGTAGGGTACAGTAGGTATGATTGTTGACTAGGCAAGCTTGCTAACACGTGGACCATTCAACAGTTGGCAAGTGGCATTAGTCTAGCGAATTAGGAGGTGCCACGTGGCACCCAGGTGTTGGTAAAACTTTTCATTGCAAAAAATTGTTGGAGGTTAGAGGATTCGAACACGGGACCTTAGGCTAGATACCAATCTGGCTGCATTGTTACTTGTTATATATATGCCACTTTATTTTAATTAAAGTGGAGTTAACGTGTATAGCGGAGGAGGAAAGGGTTGGAGCCTAGCCCCAGCCCCTAGTCGCACCAAATATCATATGCCCGGTGTGTAAAGGATAGCACAGGCATGGATACGCCCTCAGCCTTGGTTTTGGTTGTGTGCAATGTGACCAGGGTTCCGGTCCTAGACCATTCAGTGCAAAGGTGTATAAAGAACTTAGCCCCCAGTTTCGGGCAGCTCCACTAGACCCGGTTCCAAACAAATATTCGCGGGGTATATTAAGCCCTTGTTTTCAGGCATCCCACCATTTGTGCGCCATGTGACCTATGATTCGGATTAAAGGGGCTAGCGCTTGGCCATATCAATAGCATATGACTGAGTATTAGGGGCGCGCACGCAGGAAAAGGGGATTAGCCCTTTAATTTCTCCAAAGTGGGTTTTCTAACTTTGGGTTAGTGGATTTTATTGGATTTTTGGGCAGTTTTGGCCATTTCTTGGTGGATATTGGCTCACTTTGAGTGCCACAAGAAGTGGGTTGTTGGGATTTTATCCCTCTACCTCATGGTTATATAAACCAAGCCATTGTGAGGTTTGAGACAAGAAAGAAGCAGCAAATAAGCTTGAAGCAAGTTGAGGAAGAAATTGCCAAGGTCAATTTTTCTTGAGCAGTGAAAAGTAGCTAAGCTTTGGAGGTAGATTCCGGGAGTTCTACTACTCCTTTTTAAGTGTCATCTGTTGTGTCAGGTTCCTGAGACAGAGAAGAATACAACTGAGTCAGTCAGAGCCATATATGATGTAATTTTGATGCAGATTGTAAGCATTGAATTTTGAATAGAGAAGCCTCCCTCATTGAAGACAAAGGATCGGAGACGTAGGCAAATTTTGTTGAACTTCGTTATCAACTTCTGGTGTCCAATTTGTTGATGGTTTGCTTCTTGTTGTTATCTTCTATTTCTCTTCATTATTTAAGTCTTTGTCATTTTTATATTCACATGCATCGTCAGAAAAGGTCTTGATAAAATTGAAGTCATAGTGTGAAATACCTAAGCACCGATTTTGGAGATCAGTGGCGGTTCAGAACAGGTTTATGATGTCATATTTTTGAGCCAAAGACCATTGATATGTAGGGAAGCTATTGAGGAGCATACCTTTGCGGGTCATTTCTGGGAGCCTCAATCATTTGATTCGGGTGCCATCAGTTTTGATGGGTTCATGAGATCTGGTAGAACACGACCAACTCATTGTTGTAACATTTTTGCACTATCATGATATACTTGTAAAGCTTCGAACATAAATAAGAAAATCCCATTGAGACAAGGTGTGAGAACGACCACTCCATGAAGGATTGGGTTACACAGAAGAATCTTCTGACAACAAAAGTCCAGTGGTTTTTTGCACAAATTGTCAGAAGTTCGGACACGATGTTGACCATTGTTGGGAGTGGCATCCAGAGCTGACACCGGAATGGTTTCAAAATCGTCAAGACAAATAGGCAACTCAAGTCAGTAGTGATGTGAACAGTGAGTCACAGAAGAAAGGTAAAAAGGTTGAACGGTATAAATCTCCTTCACCCACATTTACTGACGAACATGTTAGAGTCATGGAACTTATCAGCAGAACAATTCCATGCACATTTTGTGGTAGTCATAACCATTGTGTTGCATATTGCTGGAAAAAAAAAAGTATATGGAAAAAAGATCATGGCGATAAGGAGTACACCAAGACTAGATGACGCTACACTGCAGGTCAAGAAGAATCTACGAGCAAAGTCAGCGCAGCCAAGACATGAGTAAGAGAAATCCAATGGGTATTTAGCTCGGTCAGGGAAAGGTTCCATCAAATTCCTTTGAGCACGAAACACTTTCTCACATTGTCAAAAGAATGGACATTGTGAAGATAGTTGTTGGAAGCTGCATCTAGAATTGCCACGCTCCACAAAACCTGAAGGGCCAAAGCAGAAGAAGGATGTTGCAGAAGAACAGAAGGACGTTGCAGAAGAGAAGAAGGACATTGCAGAAGGACATAAGAAGGATGTTGTGGAGAAGCAGAGGAATGACCACGAAACTCCATCGACAGGAGGTGAGTCGTCTTTTAGAACTGGGCAGATTTTATGCCCTATATGTAAATCGAGTCAGTGTCAATTCTCCTTGATGTAATAAAAGTGATTTAATTTATGAAATCACTTATTGAGTCTAGTTCACATTTTTAAGTCTAGGTTGTTTGTTATTAGTCGATTGATGTAAGGATATATTCAATTGATGTAATAAACCTTTTGGGGACCAAAAGGTCTTTAGTGGGAAGGTGTGATCCAGATTCGCATCTAAGAGCTTGATGGGGCTCAGAAAGGCCTAAAAATAAATGTTCACAGAATGGACTCAAAATGGACATGTGCGTAGGAATCATCGATACGAACCCAATGTAACTTGAATGGGCTCAAACATACGTCGTATGCTCAAGTTATGACGATCTATTCATTTTCCCAAATAGGCAAAAAAATGTTGATTGTATAGTCCATACAATGCCACGTGGAAGCTAACTGTAGAGGTCGTACATCCATACATTTGACGTGGCAGCACAGTTGGTATATTTTGTACAGCTAATGTGGCCACAGTTCGTACAGTTGACATGGCAGGGGAACAGTAGACTGTTGACGTGGCAGGAGCAGGTGGACCAACTAGGAGGTACACGTGGCACACTTGTATAGGTGCTATGTGGCCCTACTATATAGTGACATGTGGCAAGGTATGGAAGGTATGATTTGTGACTGGGAAAGCATGTTGATACGTGGACCATTCAGCAGTTGGCAAGTGGCATTAGTCCAGCGAATTAGGAGGTGCCACGTGGCCCAGACTTGGGCTTCCACGTGGCACCCAGGTGTTGGTCAAATATTTCATTGCAAAACATTGTTGGAGGTTCGAGGATTCGAACATGGGACCTCTTCCCAGTCTAACGCCTTAGGGAAGGTCGGATACCAATCCGGATGCATTTTTACTTGTTATATATATGCCACTTTATTTTAATTAAATTGGAGTTAATGTGTATAGCGGAGGAGGAAAGGGTTGGGGCCTAGCCCCAGCCCCTGGTCGCACCAAATATCATATGCCCAATGTGTAAAGGATAGCGCGGGTATGGATACGCCCTCGGCCTTGGTTTCGGTGGTGTGCAATGTGACCAGGGTTCTGGTCCTAGACCCTTTGGCACGGAGGTGGATAAAGAACTTAGCCCCCGGTTTCGAGCGACTCCACATGACCCGGTTCCAAACAAATATTCGTGAAGTATGTTAAGCCCTCGATTTCAGGCGTCCCACCATTTGTGCACCATGTGACCTATGATTTAGGTTAAAGGGGTCAGTGCACAGCCCTTTGGGCTGGCTCTTGGCCATATCAATAGCATATGAGTGACTATTAGGGGCACATGCAGGAAAAGGGGCTTAGCCCTTTAATTTCTCCAAAGTGGATTTTCTAACTTTGGGTTAGTGGATTTTATTGATTTTTAGGCCTTTCTGAGCCCCATCAAGCTCCTCGATCCAAATCTGGATCATGCCTTCCCACTAAAGACCTTTTGGTCCCCAAAAGGTTTATTACATCAATTGACTATATCCTTACATCAATCGACTAATAACAAACAACCTAGACTTAAAAACGTGAACTAGACTCAATAAGTGATTTCATAAATCAAATCACTTTTATTACATCAAGGAGAACTGACACTTACTCAATTTACATATAGGGCATAAAATATGCCCAGTTCCAAGCGGACGACCCACCTCCTGCCGATGGAGTTTCGCGGTCGTTCCTCTACTTCTCTGCAACATCCTTCTTCTATCCTTCTGCAGTGTCCTTATGCTCTTTTGCAACATCCTTTTGTTCTTCTGTAGCATCCTTCTTCTGCTCTGGCCCTTCAGGTTTTCTGGAGCGTCATAATTCTGGATGTAGCTTCCAAAAACTATCTTTACAATGTCCATTCTTTTGACAATGTGAGCAAGTGTTTCATGCTCAAAGGAATTTGATGGAACCTTGCCCTGACCGAGTTGAATCCCCAATGGATTTCTCTGACTCCTACCCTGGTTGCATTGACTTTTCTCGCATATTCTTCCTGACTTGCAGTGTCGCATCATCTAGTCTTGGCATACTCCTTGTCGCCATGATTTTTTCTGTATACTTTTTGTTTACAGTAGTCTACAACACAATGGTTATGACTACCACAAAATGTGCATGGAATTGTTCTCTTGATAAGTTCCATGACTCTAGCATGCTCGTCGGTAAAGGTGGGTGAAGGAGATTTATACCATTCAACCTTTTTACCTTTCTTCCATGACTCATTATTCGCGTCGCTACTAACTCGAGCTACTTGTTTGCCTTGACGAGTTTGAAACCATTCCGATGTCAGCTATGGATGTCGCTCCCAACAATCGTCAGCATTGTGTCTAAACTTCCGACAGTGTGTGCAAAAAACCACTAGACTGTTTTCATCAGAATGTTATCCTACGTAACCCAATACTTCATGGAGTGGTCGTTCTTGCACCCCAATCAGCTCATCTTTGACTTGATCCAAAATCGATGCTTAGCAATTTCACACTATGACTTCAATTTTATCAAGACATTTTTGGACAATGCATGTGAATATAAAAATGACAAAGACTTAAATAATGAAGAGAAATAGCAGATAACAACAAGAAGAAAACCGTCAACAAATTGGACACCAGAAGTTGATAACAGAGTTCGGTAAAATTCGCCTACGTCTCTGGGCCTTTGTGTTCAGGGAGGCTTTTCTATTCAAAATTCAATGCTTACAATCTGCATCAAAATTACATCATATAGGGCTCTGACTAAATCAATTGTATTATGCTTTGTCTCAGGAACCTGACGCAATAGATGACACTACAAAATGAGTAGTAGAACTCCCGGAAACTGCCTCCAAAGCTCAGCGACTTTTCACTACTCAAGACAAATTGACCTTGGCAAGTTCTTCCTCAACTTGCTTCAAGATTATTTGTTGCTTCTTGCTTGCCTAAAACCTCACAATGGCTTGTTTTATATAGCCATGAGGTAGAGGGATCAAATCCCAACAACCCACTTCTTGTGGCACTCAAATTGGGCCAATATCCACCAAGATATGGCCAAAACTGCCCAAAAATCCAATAAAATCCACTAACCCAAAGTTAGAAAACCCACTTTGGAGAAATTAAAGGGCTAAGCCCCTTTTCCTGCATGCCCCCCCCTAATACTTAGTCATATGCTATTGATATGGCCAAGCGCCAGCCTAAAGGGTTGTGCGTTGGCCCCTTTAACCCAAATCATAGGTCACATGGTGCACAAATGGTGGGACGCCTAAAACCGAGGGCTTAATATACCCCACAAATATTTGTTTGGAACCAGGTCATGTAGAGCTGCCCGAAACCGAGGGCTAAGTTCTTTATCCACCTCATTGTCAAACGGTCTAGGACCGGAACCCTAGTCACATTGCACACCACCGAAACCAGAGCTTACACCATTTGTGCGCCATGTGACCTATGATTTGGGTTAAAGGGGCCATTGCACAGCCCTTTGGGCTGGCGCTTGGCCATATCTATAGCATATGACCGAGTATTAGGGTGGCACACGTAGGAAAAGGGGCTTAGCCCTTTAATTTCTCCAAAGTGGGTTTTCTAACTTTGGGTTAGTGGATTTTATTGGATTTTTGGGCAGTTTTGGCCATACCTTGGTGGATATTGGCCCAATTTGAGTGCCACAAGAAGTGGGTTGTTGGGACGGCATGTATAGTCACCTGCCACGTGACACTATACAGATTGTACGGACTATACAGTCAGCATTTTTTTTGCATGTTTGGGAAAACAAACAGATTGTCATAACTTGAGCATACGACGTTCGTTTGATCTCATTCAAGTTGCGTTGGGTTTGTATCGACGAGGCCTATGCACACGTCCGTTTTGAAGCCATTTTGAGAACATTTATTTTTAGGCCTTTTTGAGCCCCATCAAGCTCCTAGATCTGAATCTGGATCAATGAGAGAATATATTGAAAATTGGTTAAAGAATGTTTGAATCAAAATAAAAGAATCAGATCATGAGAAAATAGTTGCAACCGGTCCGACAGTTCCAGCAAAAGAAAGTATAATAGACATCCTGACTAGCAAATGAAGGGTGAGAGAATCCATCATTGTAAGTCAAGAGGTCATTTTTCATAATTTCCCATCTTCTATACTTCTCATTTGGAAATCATGCATTTTATGTCTTTTCATTCACTGGAAACTCATAGTTGATTTCTAATTGTTTTTCTCTTTTCTTCCTGGCCTAGCTCTTTCTTTTAAAGTTTCACGAGAGCCCCACCCTAGTCTGTTTGGACGAAAGTTTTTATTTTAATTTTACATTTCAGTGTAAAACCAAACAATTATTTTTTGAACTCCATAGAGAACTATTTTGGGGCATAACTTTAATGATTTCTTAGACTTTGAGATCTTCGAGTGTGAAATTTTTGGAGTATGCTCATCAAATTATTTTTTAGTTTTGAATGCAATGCTCATTTAAAGTTCTCTGCATCGTGGCCTTGTATTTTTTTTGTCTTGTGATATGACCAAATCTTTCTTATATTGTGATGGATGCGAGGAATATGTTAGTCTTATATGATGTTTTCTTTACTTTTGTATAATACTGTAAAGAAATCATATTTCTGTTTAGAATAAGTTCCTAGTCCTTTTCTCATGAACCCTTCTTTTGTGATTACACTTTTTATATTTAAATTGTATTTTCATAATTCAATTTAGCAATAACAGAGGAGCACCACCTCTTTAAAAATACAGGGGATTTATCCTCATGTTGTTGTTGTTGTTGAGATCTTGAACAATCTGAATATCAACATTTTTGGCGACCATAGTTTTGCATGCCTAGATTTTAATGACTCAAACAGAATCGAATCAACCTCAATTGAAAATGAGACTTATAAATCAAGGAAGTATTATACGTCAACTGTATGATTTGGTGTTAACAACAACAAAAATTCGATAAGATATTGGGAAACCCTTTCTCAGGAGGAAGAAAGAGAAATAGCCTCGAGGCAAAGAAGACAATTGTAAATCCAAGAAAAATTGGAACCTTATAAAGGTCCAAAAACAAGAAGTAAAAGCAAGAAACTTCAGCTTCACAAAATTGGTAAAGGTTCAAAATCATAAACAAGTCAAACCCTAATCATGGGGGATTGAGAAGAAAGAAACAAGGTTCCTAGTGAAGAAAGAGAAAGAAAAGATAGACAAAGGATTCCAAGATGAAGGGCCAAGTCAAGCCCACTTAATCTGAATGGAGAACAACATACATTACCAACCCTTCCTCAAGGAGTTCTACCAATCTTTTCATGTGATGGAATCATGGATCCAAAAAGACATATGGATCAATTGCTAAGTGTTTGTGATATAAATTTAATTGAACATGATGATGTGATGGTTAGAGTATTTTTGCAAACATTGATAGGACCAGCTTATGAATGGTATCTTTCTCTCCCAACTCAATCAATTGGATCATTTAACAATTTAGAAAATATGTTTATGACTATGTATGCACCCCACATTGCATATGATACTCTGCTTACTCAATTTACTCAAATCCATCTCAAGAAAGGAGAAAGAATCAAAGATTTTAGCTCGCAATTCTTTAAGCCTTTGAATCAATTTCCAGAAGCCCAACACCTAAATGATCCTGTCATATTTGGATGTTGTAAGAATATCAACATAGTTACCCACTTAACGAGAACTCTACAGAGTTCTCAGTTTTTGGGGGGTCACATTTTTTATCTCGTTTTGAAAAGTTGTGCTACCGGTAGCACCCCCCTTCCCCTCCCTTCTTAGGTTGTTTTTTTATATTTTAAATATTCTTATCCACAATGTATCCACATTATTTTTTTAATTTCATCTATTTTCAAATTGTTCTAATTTTTTTTTCTCAATGATGTTTTTTCAACTATTTTCAAAAAAATTCTATTTTTCCAAAAAAAAAATTGGTTCAATTGTGTTTTTAATCATTTTTTCATGTTTCATCCTATGTTAAAAATGTTGTACACCATTTTTTTTAAATTAAGATTTTTCATATAATTATGT
>SNQJ01S0001925.1:545208-602284 GCA_010110895.2 Picea sitchensis | reverse complement strand
TTGATTAAAAAAAATGTAAATATTTTCTCATTTATCTTTATTTATTTTTTAATGTAAATTTAAAAAAATATATTTATTAGTTTAATAAATTTTCAAGTGACCATTTAGGATCCAATTTTGGGTTTTTTATTTGCATAGGGATTTGTTGTCAAGACCACGGTTTCAATTAGGTCGTAATTAACTACAATTTTAATGTTTAGAAAAAAAAACATTTTTCTTTAGGTAGTGTCGCTTTTTTATTTAGGTGTTGAATTTAAGGTTTTTCTAAACAACTGTTTTATGTTTTAAGGCCATGCTTGAAAAAAGTTGTAATTTTGACCCGGTTAGAAAAAATGGTGCTATTAGTAGCACCACTTTTTTATTTGGGGGTTGAATTTCATGTTATTTATGCAAAAAAATGGGTTTTAAGGGCTAGAGTTCTCGTTTTGAGGTCACAGTTATCATTAAGTTGGTAACTTTGTTTATCATGCATTCAAATGTGAAATATGCAATTAGAGCTTCACAAATAAATTATCTACATGCAACAATTCAAAAGGAAACAAAAATGGAAGAGTATATGTTAGAGACCAATGTTGATCCTGAGATTATTCTTGGAAAAGTACAAACACAAATGACTACTTTGTCCATATCACCTCAGGGACCATCTACTTCAAGAAGTGTTGAGAATCAAGCGACAGGGGGAGGAATCCTCCAAGGGGTTCCCTCTAATGTCATAAACGATCTAGGAGTTGCTCAAGAAACAAGATAAAAAATAGAGATGGCTCAAATGAGCAGAACAATTAGACAAATGCAGAACGAAATTACTAAACTTAAAAGAGTTGGAAATCTCGTTCCATCGAACCCAAACATAAGAGTTCCATTACAAGATCAAAGAATAAGAAATGATAGAGCTGAAGAACATAGACCAAGAGCACCCAAAGTGCCAAATCCAATTGTTGTTGTGCTAGAAGAAGTTGTAGAAGAAGAAAGGATGCATCCCTTAGATAATTAATAACTATTTAGTATTATTATTATTATATATTGTGAGTGTGTTACATTGCCTTCCCCTTAAAAATGATTTGTCCTCAAAGCATGATTAGAGAAAGATCTATCTCTTGTTCTAGCTCGAACTATCTTCTCATGATCTTTTGTTTTGTAGTTGTGACACTTGATGAAACAAAATGATATAATCTTAGAATTCATAAAGTAATATGTTGCATCTTCTCGGGAGTGATCCATCCCAAATCTACCTTCATTGGAAGTGTTTGATGATTGATTGTTCAGACAAAAATTCTCATTTTAGGCTTCCATTGTCGATTTTTTCTTCGTTCTTTTTCAATGTTGTAGTTTATTTGTCGATAAGAAGAACATTGTATATATTCATCTTGACCTTGTCATTGGTCGTAACAACTCTTGTGATTTGGATGACAATAAGGCACCCAAATTTCTTCTGGATCTTGTTTGTCGGATCTCTCTTCCGCTTTTGATGCTTTTGGTAATTCAGTTGGATCGGTGTTTGTTCCCTCCTCTAAGGTTTGGACAGTATTTGGTATCTTCTTTATGGGATTAGTCATAGTTCCCTTGTCGACCATTGATCCTATACTGATGATTCTATGCGACATTTTTCGTTGCAACTCCTTTTCATCTTCTAACTTCTTAATTTGTTTGATCAAGTCTTGATGATGACTTTTAAGGTGACAAATTTCATCATCCTTTTCGAATAATTTCTTCTTGGAATCTTGATTAGCTTGTTCTAACTTTTGATCACCTTGTTTTTTATTCTTTACTTTCTTGATTTGTGTCAAAAGATTTTTATTATGATTTCACAAACGAATGATCTCGTTGTTATTGTGCGATAGTTTCTTATTGATATTTTCCATCTCTATCTTGTGGGTATTTCCCTTGTTGTTAATCTGTTGTTGTAGCTCTTTTATTTGTTGTTGCATTTGATGGAACTTTGAATCTTGGATTTCCAATTTTTTTTGGTTTTACACAATTTATTTATCCTTGTTGGTAAGGAGTTTGTTCAGATTCTTGAGACGAAAAATTTATTCCTCTTTATTAGCAACAACTTTGTCAAATTCTTCCCACCTTTTTTGTACTGTCATTCAATCATCCTGGTTGATCATTTTTGAAATATTTTTAAAATATTCTAACGATGGAGCTTTTGAATGTGACGTCATTGTTATGTCCTAGAGAGTAATTTTTTTCTTTTCGTAATAAAACGTCAAAAACTGTTTTCCACAATTAAGATGAAAGTACCTAGTGTTTCTAGCCAAATGAAACCAAGAATTATACCAACACTAGATTCAGTCATTTTTGCAACATCGAATTCGGATATGTATTTATAATCGTCAATTGTTACTTGTAAATTCTTAATTTGTGTTTTGTCAAAATCTTTTTTTCAATTATATTTTACTCTAAAATTGATAATTGATTGACAATATTAGTATTGATGTAATTTTCCTTCTTGTTCGGACAAATCACAACGTTAATATTTTTTCCTTGAACAATTCCTTTGACTTTTGATATTCCAAAATAGGTGTTGAAAATCCTTTATGCATAAACCTTCCTTTGTTTATGCTAAAATCCTTTTTTTTTCAAAATTTTCGTCAAACTCCCTTCAAAGAATGCCTTGATTACAAACTTATATGATAATAACTTAAGGTCCACTAGACTATAATAATGGCCTTAGTTGAATTTAAGGTAATATTTGAAATGTACCCTTTTTATGTAAATTTGGAACCTTTTTTATAATATGAAACCCTTTACTTTGATTGGGACTTTTATTAATTACTTTCAAAAGCATAATATCTTTTATACTTAGTTTCCTTCACCAACTATAAAATAGAATTTATAGCTTTACCTTCTCGTTTCGGGTACCTTTTGCTACATTGGAATTAATGAAACTTTTTTATTCACGGCTTATAAGTATTATGTTTATGCTAATAGCGGTAGCTTAAATGTTTAGTTTATTTGACTGGTTGATCTTTGGCAAGGTCATGACTTTAGAATATTTAGAATAGGCATATTAATTTATATTGTTAGGCAATTTTGTGTGTCATGCGTTATTCTCTTGTCATTATATTTTGTAGAACAACAACAATGAGGTCATAGTTATTGAAGCATGAGACCATGTCGTGAGGATGTACTCGTTAATTATATATCAATTAGTTGTGCTTCATGAATCTTCAATGTATGACAGTAGAATTATTATTATTACTACTACTTTAATATTTATATATATATTGTATGTTACATTGTATTAGGAAGGGATTAGTGTTCATTAATTGGAAGGTATATCATGAATGATGGAAATTGCATGATGCTTCCTAATAAATATGGGACAATGGTCAAGGTTCCTCAAGAGAATAAAAATCCCATATCATTCAAGAAGAAAAAGAATGAAGTAATGCATAATTATAATGATTTTAGAATTGGAAATTATGTTGTTCTCAGTACAAAACAAATCAACCCTCTTAAGCAAGATGAAGAATATTATTTCCAAGGGTTCTGAAAAATGTCATTTGATGGCACTTGTTCTAAGTCTGGAAATGGAATTGGTATCATTTTTAAAAGTCCTCTGTTTGGTATCTATCCACATGCCATCAGATTTGAATTCTCATGTACCAATAACAAAGTTGAATATGAAGCATTGATCCAAGGAATGGTTCTTTCTCTCCATATGAGAGTAGAAAATATGGTGGTAACTAGTGACTCGAAGTTGGTTATAAATCATATCAAGAAGAAGTACAAAATCAAGAAAGAAAAACTAAAACATTATGCAAGAAGAGCATGTGAACTCGTGGATTCATTTAATCCTTTCTATATCTCTTTCATTCCTCAAGAAAAGAATAAAAATGTTATTTCATTGGCAATAGCTACATCTCTTTTTAATTCGGATGATTCCAAAAATCAAATTACATTTTATGTCAAGAGAGTTTTTCGACCTTCAATACATGATAATCAAAGATATTTGCAAGTCTTTGAAAATGATGAGCATATTGCAAGAAAGAAAAACTAAAACATTATGCAAGAAGAGCATGTGAGCTTATGGATTCATTTAATTATTTCGATATCTCTTTCATTCCTCGAGAAATGAATAAAAAAGTTGATTCATTGGCAGTAATTGCATCTCTTTTTAATTCAGATGATTCCCAAAATCAAATTACATTTCATGTCAAGAGAATTTTCCAATCTTCAATACCTGATAATCAAGTATATTTGCAAGTCTTTAAAAATAATGAGCATATTGCAGATTTCCTCACATATCATGATTCGATGTTATTAAATGATTCAGAAGAAAATCAATATTTTCTCAAAGAACCTGGTGATCGAAGTATTGCAATTTTTCCTAAGGATTGTGTTAGTTTGGAATCTATTTTTACAAGACATGACCAAATGAAAATCTATGAGGCAAAAGAAGAGTCATATGTGGGGAAGGTCCAAGAGACACAAAAAATCATCATTGGTACTCTTGATTCTCCAAAGTGTTTAAATCTTGGTACTAGTTCACAATTGAAAAAATTGACCAGTATATTTCACTATTCGAGGAGTTTTGGGACATGTTTGCTTGGAGTTACGATGATTTGAAGCAATATGACAAGTCTACCTTCTAGCATATTATACTGCTCAAAGAGGTATCAAAGCCTTTTAAGAAAAAATTAAGAATGATAAATCTCAAATTGGAGCCCTTGGTAAAAATGGAGTTGGAAAAATTGAAGAAGGGTGGCATAATTTTTCCAACCAGACATTCAAAATGGCTCCCAAATCCTGTTGTAGTTAGGAAAAAGAATGGAGAAAATTGTATTTGTGTTGACTTTGGAGATCTCAACCAAGCAATTATTAAAGATAACTACCCACTCCCAAACATGGAAATGTTATTACAAAAGGTCATTGGCTCTACTTTAATGTTCATGCTAGATGGTTTTTCTGGATATAACCAAGTGCTTGTTCCTGAAGAGGATAGACCCAAGCCCGCCTTTGTTACACCATGGGAGAATTACGCTTATATTTGCATGCATTTTGGGTTTAAAATGATGGTGCGACTTTTCAAAGGGAAATGGATAATGCTTTTGAAGATTTGATTGGAAAATTTATGACAGGATATCATGATGATCTAACTATTCATTCAACACTAAGGGAAGAACATATCAAACATCTTAGACAAGTCTTTGAACATTGCAGAATGTATGGCATATCCTTAAATCCTAAGAAATGTGTATTTGTAGTATTAGAAGGAAAAGTGTTGGGTCATATAGTGAGTAAAGAAGGCATATATATAGACCTAGAGAGAATTAAAGCCATTAATGATGTAAGTCCTCCAACATCTAAAAAGAGAGTACAATCCTTCATTGGAAAGATAAATTTTGTATGAATATTTGTCCCAAACTATGCTACAATTGTAAATTCAATCAACAAATTGTTGAAGAAATACCAGAAATTTGAATGGACTGTAGAGATTCAAGCAACATTTACAAAAATAAAGCATGCAATTACTATTGCTCCAATCCTTCTCATCCCAAACTTTGATAAATATTGCATATTGTATTTGTTTTCCTTAGAAGAAACTATTGCTTCGATATTGACACAAAGAAATTCAAAGGGAGAAGAATTGTCAATCAATTTTATGAGCAAGACATTGCATGATTATGAATTTAAATACTCATAAATAGAAAAGCAAACGCTCTCTCTGGTTAAAGCAGTATCACATTTCATAACATATATTTTGTCATCTCATGTCATAGCTTATGTCTCGACCTCTCCAGTAAATTGTTGCTTAATCAACAACTTAGAGAAGGAAAATGGACAAATTGGCTTGCTAAAATCCAGGAGTATGATATTGAAATCAAGCCTCTAAGAGCAGTCAAGGGACAAGGATTATGTAAATTAATGGCATGAATTGATGCAGTGAATACATATATATCAATTTCACTAGGGTCATATTTGTCAACATCTGAATGGTATAAAAACATAATATTTTATTTGAAGTCTGGGAAGTTCCCTATTGGAATGCACTCCAAAGAAAGAATGTCCTTCAAAATGAAGGCCAATCAATATCTGTTAGTTGTTGAAGTTTTCTTTCGGAGGAATTTTGATGGGATTTTACTGAGATGTATCGATTGCTCGAAGGCGCAAAAAGTATTACAAGAATTTCAAGAAGGTGTTTGTAGAGGACACTTTGCACCCACAACAATTTCCTGTAGAATCATGAGAGTGGGTTATTATTGGCCAACCATCTTTAAAGACTCTTTCTCAATGATCATAAAATATATCTCTTGCCATAAATTTTCAAGTAAGACAAAGAAAGCATTAATGCCATTACAACCTATAACGATTGAAAATCCTCTTGCACAATGGGGCATGGACGTTATTGGACCAATCAATCCCAAATCCAGTAAAGGTCATTCATATATCCTCATTGCAACTGAATATTTTCCAAAATGGCAAGAAGTTGTATCTTTGAAAAAGGTCGATTCTGAACAATTGATCATTTTCCTCAAAGATAATATTCTTTCAAGATTTGGAGTTCCTGAATAATTTAAAACTGATAATGGATCATTTTTCATTGGATCAAACTTTACAAAATTTTGTGGGGAATACGGTATAATTATGGGGCAATCATCAAACTACTACTCTCAAGGGAATGGTTTGGCTGAGTCTACTAATAAAACATTGATTTGGATTCTCAAGGAGACAATTGCTACAAATTAGAGGTATTGACATATGAAATCAATTGATGTGTTATGGGCTAGTGGACTCACCCCAAAAGATGGTACACAATTTTCACCATGCACTCTAGTATATGGAAAGAAGCAAAGATGCCCATTCACTTGGAATTGAATGTTCTAGCCTATGCTATGAACAATGAGGATATCAAACAAGCTTCCCCTCTCCAAAGAAGGTATTATCAATTGATACATTTGGAAGAACAATGAACCCAGGCATTGAAAAATATGAGTCAAAGACAACACATTGTAAAAAACCACTTTGATGAAAGTGCATCTACAAAATATTAGTTGGTGTTACTATGGAACAAAGCAAAAGAAAAACCACCCTTGAATACAAAATTTGAAGCACTTTGGGTTGGTTTTTATTTGATTGAAAAATTTCTTGGGTACAACTCTTAGTTGTTGAAAGATATGAAAGGAACAGTTCAAGTATTGCCTCTTAATGGGCAACACCTCAAAATATTATTCTCTTGAAATCCCCAAAATACAACTTGTACATAGCCTTTCCCCTTTGTACATTCTTGTTTGTTCTTTTTTATTTTTTCTCATCTCTTGTTTTCTTGATCAACTCCATCTCCCAATATCCAAGTTTTTCTTTTTCTAGATTCTTAGTAACCCATAGGGGGTTACTGTCCCACGGTTCAGCGAGTTGTTGATCTACATGTGTGATAAATCTTGTGTAATTCTTCTTGTATATTCCATTCCAAATTTTCTACCATACTTAGAAAATTTTGATATCATCATGGGTTCCTAATATATTGCATTGTTATGCCAAAGTTCCACGACCCGCATAACAGTTCTTAGTTTTCATGACCTCCATTTTGCACTAACTACACTTAGAATTTTTTTAGAAACAAATGTTCATTCACGAGTGTGGAGAACTATCACAACCATCCCACCATCTTGATCCTTCCATCGCCCTGTTATCTCATTCATCCATTGTTTCGTTCATCTTCTTGTCCCACCACACCTGCCCTCTCAATCGTTTGATTATCCCACCATTCCATCATCTTGATCCTTCCATTACCCCGCTTACCTCTATTGTTCACTTGTCTGCCCTCTCGATCCTCAGTCACCCCATGATGCTTTATGTCCAATCTTGTCACGTTTCCTGACATGCATTAAATCATTTTTCCTATAAATGACTACCACTCGTGTAAGTGTTAATATCGTTATTAATGACAAGTTTCTCAAGACAAATTCCCATAAATGTTAATACCAATTATCATTTAGAATCCTTGAATTAAGAGCCTTGGAATGTGTTAAAATAAACAAGTGTATTTTGACAATACCAATGTGAAAAGTCGTTGTAAAGTCCATCACCTTGGCTAAATATTTCAACTCGAAGAAAAGAATAGTTTTGTGGGGAAACTATCAATCTTTTGGCACGAGAAGACCATATATTTCAGCAGTCACGGGATTATAGGTATTATTCTACATACCACCCCTGAAGAAGAATTTGAACATGATTTGGACATCTGGAATTGCATCGACAGGTTGCTTTCCAGAGGTATACAATTTTAAGGGCTTGATTTCATGGTGTATAAACAAATTTGATAAGGAAAGGAGAATTATTTAGTTACAGAGAGAATCTTCCATCTCTTTATCTCCCTCAATACTTAAGAGGATGTTCAGACTCCCTTAACCAACGATAGTTTTCAAGAGTGCTAAAGCTGAAGAATTCCTAAAGATGAAGAAAGGAGGATTCAAACTTCTACAAGACTACCTTGAAGACTCAACAATTTTTCCTAAAGACCTCTCAAATATCCAGGTATGTTCATTAAAGAACCCATACAAAGAAATGGTATGGTTATTTTCCAGGATAACCAGACAGGAATCCATAACTATTGTTCCTAAGCTTGCTCTGTATACACTGTATTTTTTAATTCAGGAGAATGCCATCTTTGATTGGTCCAGGATTATTTCAAGTGAGTTATCTTTTCAACTAGGAAATTTTCATAAGAGTCAATTTTTTTACATGTCTTTATATTTGATTTTAGTTGTTTTACTGTCATGATTTCAAAGGCCTAGCCTTCCTTGGCCAAAAAGGTTAACTATAAATTCAACCCCATACAAATGTGGTATCATGCACTTTACAAGCAAAAGATTGTGTATAACTTCTATGAAGTGAACAATGCTTTTATATCTTCTTTCAAAAGTTTAATTTATGGACCTAGTACTTCAATATTATCTCTAGAGGTTGCATCTTTCTTATCCAGGAAATGAAACTTTGAAGCTATGGAAAATTTTAGTATTATCAAAATCTATTGTTCACACGAGAAACCTTCATACATACCATACTATGTTTTTTATAGAATATTTATAGTTGAGATATGTAAACAATATAAATTTTGGGCTCACCTTTTTAACGAAAATAGGAAAAAACAGTCCATCCCAATACCATAGAAAATTGGGGAAATAATTGTAAAAATCATTTCCCATCTTGATGAAATCTCAACTCAATTTGATTTACTTAATCTCAAGCAAGAAACTGAGATCAAGGGTTTCAACCCTTATCAATTATTTATGACCCACGTGACATCAATAGGATATAGCGTGTCACTTGCTAAGACATTTTTATTTGGAGAATAAGAAGGTGATAGTCAAAACCCTCAAGAGTTACCCATAGAAAAATTGCAAGAAGATATTGAGACAATAATCAATACCAATGATCAACACAGACAACAAGGAAGGGTTGTAAATGAAATAAGTTCACGGTCCCAAAATGTTTCCCAAAAAAGAGGCCCATCCAAAGGAAAACCCCAAAATTCAATTCAAGAACAGAGAAAGTATTTGATTGATAATTTTGATGACAGAGGAAAACAAAACCCTCATGATGGAAATCTTAAGAAGCCACAGACACTCCCAATTGCTAGTAAGAGGAAGAGAGATACAAATAAAGAAGGATAAAACAAAGACATACCTGGAAATGAAATTGGCTTGAAAGATATGGAACTCAACATAAATGTTGAAGAAATAGAAATTGCAGGTGAAGAACGTAGACTACAAGAAAGCAAAACAATTGCAAGAGAATTGGCTACCCAAGAGCCAATTCTATTTAAAGAAGAGTCCCTTACCCTGCATCGTGTTACATTCAATAAAAACTCTAGAAAGTTAGTGATTAAAAAGGTGAATTCGAAAAAATAAGAAAATTCAATATAAATTGAATTTTGAATTTGACTTTCAAGGGGTTCCACACTCTAAAGTCACAGAATTCCATGAGGCCACACGAGAAGGTTTAAATTTTTCAATTGGAGACATAGAAAATGAAAATGTGATTCTTATAGATAGAGTAATAGAATTGAAAAGTGCGTTGATGCCCCCACCATTATTTGCTAGTCTTATTGCCACCATACAACCCTTAAAGACTCTAGAAGTAAGACCAAAATCAAGCTCAGGATTAAAAGGAACATCAAATTTGCTAGTTGTTATCAAGAGATATGACGGTGACAACATCCAAAAGAGAATGTCCTTGATTCTTGAAACTTGGGAGTTGACAACCAACTTTGTCTCTTTAGGCTGAAGAATGACACACTTCGGGTAGTATCTTTAAGAAGACTTGGAAAACGATGAAGAAATTTATAACAGACTTATTTCTACTTTTAGTGCAAGGGTTTCAGGTCTTAGTGAATTTCAGAGAAAAGAAGAGGATTCGCCTTCAATAATATGTTTAAAACAATTAAAGGCATGTTGTCTCAAGATAATTAAAAGTTTAAAAGAAATGTCAGTTGAATGTGGTGTCACTAGTGTAAAAGGGAGTGAATTATGTTAGCACTAGAAGTCACCTTCAGATTGCATAGAAGGTAAGCTAGTACCCATTAGTTTATACAGTAAATGTAAATGAGTTTTAGGTGATGAAATGGAAAGGACTCAATGATAATAACGTTCTAACTCGGAAAATCTGGGTTGGCATGCACAAGCAATTGAGGTCTTGTATCAATTTCAGTCAGTAAGTTGGAGTAAGGGTGAATAGAGGGAAGACTTTGGTGAGGAGAGTGTAGAGGTATGTTATGGACATCAGTTCTTTCAGCAGCCTAAGGAGGAAAAAACTCAAACACAAGATCTTATTGAATTCAAATTTTCAAGGAAACTGAAAGACATTATAACAACACTATAAACAAACATTCATCATAATACAGTTACAACCATTCATGTGAATCACTCATTCATGAACTCTCTCAATATCAGAGGCAAATAAGATGGAGTAAGAAAGTTGACTTAGATTAACTGAGATGTCTCAAAAACAAATACATAACCAGAGAACCAGTGTTCCTCATAAAAATATTACAATAACAGGGAGCCTAGCTCAACCATTCGACCTTAACAAAATATCAAAACTGCTTATATATACTAAAACTGTTGCAACTATCAGGAGCCTGATCGGGCCCCTTCATTTAGAGTTCCCAGTCGACACCCACTCTATCAGACTGTGCAAGTCTTCTTGTGTCAAATGCGATACAGGCATAGTTATTCATTTTACAGGAAAATCCATCCAGGAAGAAGCTTCGGGTGGACAGTCTGCCTTTATGGCTGCTCTCTGCAACGCTTTCCATATATGGGGCGAGACGAGGTCCCAAATGTCACCCCTATCTTCAATAACTTCCTTCATTGGGATCGGGACGAGGCCTGACACCCATGAATGTTTCTAGGCAGTGCCCATGACTTCTTTAAGTCAATCTTGACGCCTCGAGGCTCTGCAAATCTCTATGAAATCGACTCCCTTTCCTTCGAGCTCCTAGAGCTCCTGGGGCCAGCCTCTTCATCAAGCTACCTCGGGCCACAACCCAGCGCTTAGCTCCCGAGTGATTCGTTATTTCGCATTTCAGGAGTCTTCACTCCACTTGATTCCAAGTATCATGATGCAAAAACTTGAGAAATGGCCTTTTCAGATTCACGGTCGAACTTTCTTTGGATTTCAGGGCCACCATTTCTTCCTCGAAAACCTCAGTCGTTAGTCGCTCAATAGGTGCTTACCCTTCTTTGTGGCCCCGCTTTCAATATGACCACAAGCTATGATCATGGGCCCAATCCATGAGTGCTTCGGGATTTCGCGCTTCGCGAACTTGCGTCGTGTTCCATGCTAAGACCTCTGATTCGTGAAATCGTGATGTCTCAGATCTGGCGCGATGCGTCTTCCTTAGATCCACGATCCAGATCTAATCTTTGGGTATCGGGACTTCGTGTCTCAAGAAGTTGAAAGACTACTCACCTCCCTTCTCCCGATTTCTGATTCTGCGCTTGCCTCAGATCGACGGTCCACGGCTTTCCTCGATCCAACAGCTCAGATCAACTCATGAGTTCACACTTCGCAAGTTCTCACGACTCTACCCTTTGACTTTTCCACTCCGTGAAACTGCGAAATCGTTGATCTGCACCACGTGTCTCTCTGAATAGGACAGTCCCTACTAATTTTGGGTTTCGGGAGTTCGGACCTTTGACGAACCACTTTTAACAATATTTCGGACTCTCGATTATCGTGATCAGTTTCCACCGTTGATCTCTCCTAATGAGATCTATGTCCCAGATAAAAACTTTCCTCGACCTTTTTGACTTGAAGACCTGGCCTGCGAAAGATAGAGAGACAAGGCAAGGAAACACACATGAGTATATCGATACACACATATGGCCCTTGATAACTTTATGTGATAACATTTGGCTCCACAGGGGATGGAATGCTCCCTGCGAGCTGCCAAGAACGTGCAGTTCTAATGCCTTATCCATTGGGCTATGGAGTCTTCTATAAAAACAAAACAAAACGAAAAGAAAAATAATATTTTCAATGACATGGGAAGCCTCCCATGGCTTTAAGTAACAAATTTCTTCATAAAATGCCCATTTACAGGGCCACCAAAAACTTCAGCATCCTCCAAATCCTGCAATTTGTAAGTGTTATTTGAAAAAACCTCAGAAACTTTGAAGGGGCCAATCCATAAGGCCTCAAATTTACCATGCTTGCCTTTATCTTGTTTAGGTGCATCCCACTTGAGTACTAGATCTCCGAGCTGGAAATCCTCTTTCCCTACTTTTTTGTTAAAAGCCTGCTTGATCTTCTGTTGATGGTCATGGGATTTTTCCAATAGTTGCTCCCTCGTCTGCTACACTTCTACTAGTTGTTGTATTCTTCTAATCATATCATCTAGTTCTCCCTGGTAGTCTTGGAAGAATTTTTCCACAGGCAAGGTGAGTTGGTAAGGAAAGATGGCCTCAACTCCATACACAAGCTGAAAAGGAGAGACACCAAGAGATCTCTTAGTTGTCACTCAGTTGGCCCATAGAGCAAATTAAAGCTTTGAATCCCATGTTTTCTTGTTGTCCTCTAACAGTATTTTGATGATCTTAATAAGGCTCTTGTTAGAGGACTCTACCAGTCCATTCCCTTGGGGGTAGCAAGGAGTAGAGTGAATCAATGTGATTCCAAACTGTTCACAGAACTTAATCAGTGGTTCAGCCTTGAAAGCTACAACATTATCCGTGACAATTTTGTTTGGACAACCAAATATTGCCATGATATCCTCAAGAAAACTGATGATTACTTTGTGGGAAGCATTTCTTGTGGGGATGGCCTCTATCCACTTGGTAAAGTAGTCTGTGGCAGTCAAGATCCACCTATGCTAACCGCTTGAAGCATGATGAATTTCCTCAATAAAATCTAGGCCCTGCTACTGAAAGGGCCCTGAAGCTATCACGGGTTTTAGTGGTAGAGACTTGATTTGCTGCTTTCCAGAGAATTTATGACACTTAACACAAGCCCTGATCTTTGCACAGACATCAGTAAAGAGACTAGGCCAAAAATACCCAACCCTGAGAATTTTATAGGCTGTGGTTATTGAGAAGTGATGCCCCCCACATAAACTATCATGAAAATCATATATAATCTTTTGGGATTCTTGTGGGTCTAGGCATCTCAACAACACTCCTAAAGGGTCTTTCCAATATAAGACTTGATCAATCAGACAATATTTAATTGATTTGAGCTTCAAAGCTCTTACCTTGATCTTTTCCATGCCATCAGGAGGCTACAACCTCTGTAGGAAAAATATAATGTCTTTATACCAAATGCATCCTGGCAATGGGAGTGTGACTTGAGGATCTTCATCAAACAACTCAACTTGTTGATTATCTGAACAAATGTTGATGAAATTGACCCCCAAGGCTTTACAATTAGATTCAGCCAGCAACCTAGCTAAACCTTGACCTTTAACCAATTTAGTAGGCTTTATTTCAAGATCAAATTCAAGGATCTTGGCAATCCACTTGCTCCTTCTTCCGTCTATGTCAGGTTGAATGAGGATCTCCTTCACAGAAACTGAAGGGACATATCGAATGACTTTTGAATGTAGCACATAAACTCTAAAAGCTTCAAGAGCTTTAACCAATGCATAGGCATGTTTTTCCATGATGTCATATTTTATTTCAGCATCTCTCGGTGCCCTACTAAAAAAGGAAATGGGCTGCTCTAACCCTTCAGCATTCTTCTGCAATAAAACAGATGCTACTGTGTCAAATGAAGCAAAAGAGAAAATCAGAAACTCCTTGGAGTAGTCGGGACTGATAAGCACAGGTGCTTTAGTCAAGGTCTTCTTTATTTGATTGAAAGAATTACGAGCTTCAGAAGTCCACTTGATCTCATTTCCCTTCCTCAACATGGTTGTGATAAACTTTACCAGCTCAGCAAAATTCGAAACAAACCTTCTCAAAAATTTAATCTTTCCCAAGAAGGACTGAACTTCTTTCTTGGACCTTGGGGGTGACAAAGTTTGGATAACTTCTACCCTGCTTGGATCAATCCTTACCCCCTCAGTTGACACAATGTGCCCCAATAATTTCCCTTCTCTCATGGCAAAGAACAAATTTTTGGGATTTAGAGAGAGACCAAATCTTCTACATTTCAAAAAGACTCTTTTCAGATGATCATAATGTTCTTTATCAGAATGTGAGAACATTGTTATGTCATCCAAAAAAATGACTACAAACTTGTCCTTCTCTCCAATAAAATATATGTCCATGGCTCGTTGAAAGGTTGCTCATACATTCATCAATCCAAAGGGCATCTTAGCGTACATGAATGTACCCCAAGGATTGGTGAAGGTTGTCTTCTCTCTATCTTCAGGTAAGACAGAGACTTGATTGTAGCAAGAATATCCATCAATCATAGACATCCTGGATGCACCTGTCACCCTCTGTAATATGTGTTCCATCTTGGGAAAGGGGTAATTATCCTTCTTAGAGCTTCTATTCAGATTTCAAAAATCAACACAAAGTTTGATTTCTCCATTCTTCTTTCTCACTGGGACCAAGTTGGCCACCCACTCAGAAAATCTCAAGGGAATGATAATCTGGGCATCCAAAATCTTTTTTACCTCTTTCTCCATAATAGGTAGTAGCATAGGATTTATTTGTCTCAACTTCTGCCTAAATGGTTTGGCTTCCTCCTTCAGTAGGATCTTATGCTCGATGATACTCGTGTCATATGTTCTGAGGTCTTCATATGTCCAGGAAAACACATCAGAAAATTATTTTAACAGCTCTTTGTTCTCTTGACAAGTTGCTCGACAATTTGACAAATGATGGGTCCTTCTTTGTACCAATATTACACGCAGATACATCAGCATCATCGGTTGAGTCTTTAAACTTTACTACCACATCGTTCCCATCAAACAATATTTCTAAAGGAACTATCCCCTTTGGAATGTGGTTGCTAGACAGATGAACAATATGGTGATTAGTAATTTTGTTCAGGAAAACATCAGTATGAGGATTACTTTCAGAATCAAGATCTTGGTCAATATGTGATGCAGAGAATTCATCAACAAACTCAAGAAATTTTTTTATCTCAAGATCATCCTCAAACACCTTCCAATGCTTGACATTTTCAGGTATAAAGAGTCTATATTTCACCTCACATCATATTTGAGTTTAGGTAGCATTGGGACTCTGAAATGGCTTGCTGAAACTGCCAAAGAATCAGCCATGGTATTCTCCTTTCTTGGAATAAATGAAATGTTGAAAGCTAAGAAGAAACTGTCAATTAGGTCCCACACCTCATTTCTGTAAAAGAAGAAACTGTCAATTAGGTCCCACACCTCATTTCTGTAAAAGAAGAAACTGTCAATTAGGTCCCACACCTCATTTCTGTAAGTTCTAGGCCTAGGGTGCTTAGCTTGATAAATATTTTTGATCTGATGAATAATTAGCTCTGCGTCCCCAAATATTGATAGCTCTTCAATTCCCATGTCTTTCGTAGCTCTTAAACCCAAAACAAGAGCTTCATACTCTGCCACATTGTTGGTGGCTTCAAATTCCAACTTGTAGGACAGAGGCATAGTCTCTTGATAAGGTGAAATGAATATTACTCCAGTACCGACACCTTCCTTAGAAGAGGCTCCATCAAAGAACATCTTCCAAACAGGGGTAGTTGGAGGAGGGTTTTCACAACATGTGATGGAATTTTTTCTGATTTTAAGAGGGCTTTTAGGAGCATCAGTGAGATACAATATCTTGGACCCCAAATCGGTGTCAAGGAAAAAAATAGGATGGTTGGTGGGGTCTGCTTCATCACTAATGATGTAGGCCAATTGAGCTTCCCTGTAAAGTCTTCTATGCTCACCCCCAAATACAGGAACAGTGGCATATGTGAGGTCCATTTGTAAAGTTCCCCCAAGTCTTTTTATCCAAGATCCTTACAATAGCATGCCAAACTTGGGGGGAACATCATCCACTACATTGTCCATGACCACACTTTTCATGGGTAACTGAAATAAGGTCACAACCAGATCTTTGATGACCCCAAGACACTTTACTTTCCTAGAGTCAAAGGAATATAAGTCATGGTAGGCCTTTGTGATTTCTAATCCAAGTTCATCCATGACTGTCTTGGGCATGATATTGTGAGATGCCCCTGAGTCTATCAAACAATTATGCAACACCTTATCATGTATGTTCAGTGACGTATAGAAGGGAGGGGACGAATCCTATCTATCTTCTATTGAAGGACCTAAGATGACCATTGGCTTGTCATCTTGAAGATTTGATGAATCAATGGTATTTGAGGAGGATTCGAGCAACAACTCATTGGAAAGATATTTTCTAAATTCTTTAATTTTTATCAATTCTAAAAATGGTACAAGGATCTTGATTTTTTGGACCTCATTTTCAAAACTGAAGGAAGATGGAGATTTTAGAATCTCCTTGAATTCTAGGGTATGATCCTCAATCAAAACTGGGGGATTTTTAACATCTTTTTTCTTGTTGCCAACTGTCACAGCCTTGGCATAATTCTCTGTTTTTTAGGGCTCATCTGAAGCATTAGTCTTTTCTCCTTTCTTTTTAGATCTCATATTATATTTACTAGGATTCTCTTTTGCCTTCTCTCCTTTACTTAATTCATTTATTTGATTATCCATTAAGGACTCCCCATATGCAGACTTGGTCAAGTGATGGGATGGAGGGGTGTCACCCAAGCAATGGATCTCGGGATCATCTTCTTCATCATTTTCATATTCTTCATCTACAAGGTTGTTTTGTAAAGGGGTTTGAATCCTTTGATAATCTCTTCCTTTGTTTCTGGGCTCTCTTGGAGGTATCTGAGGAGCATTATTAGGTCTCCATAAGGTACCTCTGTTATCAACATTTTGAGTACTTCTATAGGTCTATCTTGCTTCAAGTTTTACCTTCTCCATATCAGCAGAAAGAGATTTTACTAATTTGGTAAGCTCATCATCTTGAGGGTAGGTAGCAGAGGAAGATGTTGAAGTTTCAGACCCTCCCCTTATTTTGTCCCTATCAGCCTTACTCCTAATCTCGTCAATTTCCATAATATTGGATTCTACTTCAATTGTTGCATCTTAAATATGAGCCAAGGAGGTAGCTCTCCTTTCCCTTAACAAGAGGCAGAAATCAGGGTCAAAAGAACTAGAATAAGTAATCTTTGTAGAGGTTTATGTAGGCTTAACCTCAGTGGGAATTTTGCTATACATTTTATTAAATCTTTTTGAGAAGTCAGAAATAGATTCCCCTTCCTTCTTCTTTAGTGATCCAAACTCTGTAATATAGTAAAGGAAATCCTTTCTATCCCCCCAATTCTTTAAGAAGGCTTCATCTAGGGCTTCAATCCCATCAATAGATCCATGAAGCAAGGCCCTAAACCACTTCCTATCCTCACCCTCGAGGCTATGAACAAAAATCCTCATCCATACATCTGCATCCATGATGACATGACAATCTGTAAAACTGTAAAAGGCTTCAAGGTGTTCCTCTGCAGTTATGTCTCCCTCTCCTGTAAACTTGGGCAACTGCTTAAGGTAGCCATCCACTGGGAGGGCATTCAAAGGCTGAGGCAAAACAAGAGGGGCAAACCTAGCGGCTATTATAGCTTCCATCCTAGTTCTGGGGGGATTTGATCCTGCCATTGGAGTGTGAACCAGAGGAGAACCAGGAGGAGATGGAGTTTGGATAGGGGAGATTGGGGTTGTGTTCCTAGGAAAAAAAAAAGGAAAAGGTTGAGCATTAGGAGATAAAGATGAGGGGCTAGAGGTAGCAAAGGTTTCCCCTTTTGTAGCTGCAGCAACTCTAATAGGATGAGGAGTAGGAAAATCTTCTAAGGTCAAATCTCTCTCCTTCCACTTCACAACTTTGGGGGAGAAAGGGGTGTCAAATCTCTCTCCTTCCAAACCAAGAATAGGAGGGGAGAAATTGGCTGGAAAACTCCCAAAATTTAAATTTCTTGAAACTCTAACAGTTTGTATAATAGGAGAATCAGAAATGGTTATTGGAGTTTGTAAAGAGGGATTATGCAAATTATCAGAAAAACTTGGTATGGTAGTGGAGGTACCTTTTTTAGCGGTCTTCCCCTTTCTGATAATTCCCTCTGGGTAAACTTCAGATGTTTCTAGAGGTAGTGAAGTGGACCTCGTGTGTCTTCCTTTAGGAGCCAGAACTAAAGCAGTGGATTCAAAATAGCAGAGTCACCAGGTGCAAGTTGCAATCTTCAATGGTACTGATATGTGATGCACCTTCAGAATCAGAGCTTCTTTGTCGTTCTATCCCAAGGAAATGTCTTCAATCCGTTCCCCGACAATGACACCAGAAATGTTAGCACTAGAAGTCACCTTTAGATTGCATAGAAGGTAAGACCAGTACCCATCAGTTTATACAGTAAATTTAAATGAGTTTTAGGTGATCAAATATAGAGGACTCAATGATAATAATATTCTAACTCAGAAAATCTGGGCTCGCATGCACAAGCGATTGAGGTCTTGTATCAACTTTGGTGAGGAGAGTGTAGAGGTCTGCTATGGACATCAGGTCTTTCAGTAGCTTAAGGAGGAAAAAACTCAAACACAAGATCCTCTTGAATTCAAATTTTCAAGGAAACTGTAAGACATTATAACAGCACTATAATCAAACATTCATCGTGATATGGTTACAACAATTCATGTGAATCATTCATTCATGAACTCTCTCAAAATCAGAGGTAAATAAGATGGAGTAAGAAAGCTGACTTAGCTTAACCAATATGTCTCAAAAACAAATACATAACCAGAGAACCAATGTTCTTCATAAAAATATTACATTAACAGGGAGCCTAGCTCAACCATTCGACCTTAACAAAATATCAAAACTGCCTATATATACTAAAATTGTTGTAACTATCAGGAGTGTGATCAGGCCCCTTCATTCAAAGTTTCCATTCGACGCCCGCTCTGTCAGACTGTGTAGGTTTTCTCGTGTCAGATGTGAGATAGGCGTAGTTATTCGTTTTACAGGAAAATCCATCTAGGAAGAAGCTCCGGGTGGACAGTATGCCTTTATGGCTGCTCTATACAACGCTTTCCATTTATGGGGCGAGACGAGGTCCCAATTGTCGCCCCTATCTTCAATAACTTTATTCATTGGAATCAGGACAAGGCCTGACACCCATGAATGTTTCTAGGCGATGCCCACGACTTCTTCAAGTCAATCTTGACGCCTTGAGGCTCTGCAAATCTCTGTGAAAATGAGGCCCTTTCCTTCGCGCTCCTAGAGCTCTTGGTGTTAGCCTCTTCATCAAGCGACCCCGGGCCACAACCTGGCACTTAGCTTTCGAGTGCTTCGCGATTTTTCATTTTGAGAGTCTTCACTCCACTTGATTCCAAGTATCGCGATACATGAACTTGCGAAATGGCCTTTTTAGATCGACAGTCAGACTTGCTTTGAATTTGACAGCCACGATTTCTTCCTTGAAAACCTTAGTCGTCAATCGCTCAATAGGTGCTTACCCTTCTTTGTGGCCCTGCTTTCAATATGACCACAGGCTATGATCATGGGATGAATCCCTGAGCGCTTTGTGATTTCGTGTTTCACGAACTTGCGTCGTGCTCCATGCTAAGACCTCGTATTCATGAAATCGCGGCCTCTCAGATCTGGTGCCACGCGTCCTTCTAAGATCCACGGTCCAGATCTAATCTTTGGGTATCGGGACTTCACGTCTCGGGAAGTTGAAAGACTACTCACCTCCCTTCTCCCGATTTTTTATTCTGCGCTCACCTCAAATCGACGGTCCACGGCTTTCCTCGATCCAATGACTCATATCAACTCACGAGTTCACACTTCGTGAGTTCTCATGACTCTGCCCTTTGACTTTTCCACTCCGCGAAACTGCAAAATCGTTGATCCTACGCCACGTGTCTCTATGAATCGGACGGTCCCTGTTGATTTTGGGTTTCGAGAGTTCGGACCTTTGACGAACCACTTTTAACAATATTTCAAACTCTCGATTTCCATGATTATTTTCCACCGTTGATCTCTCCTAATGAGATCTACGTCCCAGATAAAAACTTTCCTCGATCTTTTTGACTTGAAGACTTGGCCTGAGAAAGATAGAGAGACAAGGCTAGGCAACAAACATGGGTATATCGATACACACCTATGGCCCTTGAAAACTTTATGTGATAACAAATTATATTTAAAGTTTGTTGAATTAGAACTAGTTGGGTAGACGTAACATGTGGAGGACCCAAATTTATTTATGAACTCAATACTCTTATCAAAGGAACAAATGGAAGAAAAGTTGGACTCCTTAAAAATTGCATCAGCAGAAAAGTTCAATAACCCGACTTCAGAGACAGAGGTAGAGAGTTGGTTGGTTTGTTATGTAAACAAAAACGATGATATTGAATATACACTCCATCAACTCTCAATTAAATTTTAAAGATCTTGATAATTCATTATTTGATATCAAAGTTAGACAAGAGATAATGGTTGCACCCATGAGAGAATATATTGAAAATTGGTTGAATAATGCTTTCGTCAAAATAACAGAATCAAGTCAAGAGAAAATAATTACAACAAGTCAGGTAGTTCTAGAAAAAGAAATTATAAAAGACATCCCAACTGGAAAATGAAGGGCGAGATAATCCATCATTGTAAGTCAAGAGGTCATTTTGAATAATTTTGCATCTTCTATACTTCTCATTTGGAAATCATCCAATTTATGTCTTTTCATTCACTGAAAACTCATAGATGATTTCTAATTGTTTTTCTCTTTTATTCTAGGCCAGGTCTTTCTTTTAAAGTTCCATGGGAGCCCCATCTCACTCTGTTTAGATGAACAAATTTATTTTAATTTTACATTTCAGTGTAAAACTAGACAATTATTTTTTGAACTCCCTAGAGAACTATTTCAAGGCATAACTTTAATGATTTCTCAGACTTTGAGATCTTTGAGTGTGAGATTTTTGTAGTATGCTCATCAAATTCTTTTTCAGTTTTGAACACAATAATCATTTAAAGTTCTTTGGATTGTGACCTTATATTTTTTGTCTTATGATATGACCAAATCTTGCTTATATCGTGATGGATGTGAGGAATATGTTAATCTTATATGATGTTTTCTTTACTTTTGTATAATACTGTAAAGAAATCATATTTTCGTTTTGAATAAGTTCTCGATCCTTTTCTTAGGAACCTTTATTTCGTGACTATACTTTTTATATTTAAACTATATTTTCATAATTCAATTTAGCGATAACAGAGGAGCACCACCTCTTTAAAAACGTCGGGGGATTTACCCTCATGATGTTGTTGATGAGATCTTGAACAATTTGAACATCAACAAGGTCCTACTTTCTGTACTTTGAATAATAAAAAAATAAGAACAAAATAGAAAAAATTAAGTTATGAATTTTTTTAAGCAAAACGACGAGATAAAAAAATTTAATTTCTAGTTCTAAGGCTATAGATTTCCATAAGTTAAGTTCACTTTCAATACCTGCAACATTGCATTGTGTGTGCATATCATGCAGGATGACCTTACAAAGAGTTTGAAGAAGGAACCTAGCACCAACAAAGAGAGTCTACAGATTCAAACGTTGTAAGTTAAGTTTATTTTCAGTACTTGCAACATTGTATTGTGTATGTAAATCATGGAGGACAACCTTACAAAGAGTTTGAAGAAGGAACCCAACATTGCATTGTGTGTGTAGATCATGCAGGACGACCTTACACAGAGTTTGAAGAAGGAACCTAGCACCCACAAAGAGAGCCTACAACTTCAAATGTTGAGGTGATAGCGATGAAATGGAGATAAAATGCAGTGAGGCAGTGCAATGAAATAAATTTGAATGTCAGTGCATTGAAATTGGTGCACTCACAAAGCATAAGTGTTAATTCACTGACATTGGCACTAGAAGGCAACCACATGGTGTCATGTCCCCATTTTTGGATCTCCTTGTTCGACAGTGGAAATAACTTATGTGGCTTGTGAGTGAAGAAAAAGGGAGTCAAAAGGGGTTATTTAATGTCACTTAGTTAGAAAATGTTATGTATTTAAAGTGACATTAGATTAATAAGTTAATTATTTATTATTAAAAATGACTTTCAATCCTAAAGTAAATGCAAAAGGGGGATAAGGGTCATATTTGATTTAGTAAAAAGGGGGATAAGGGTTACATTTGATTTGGTCAAAAAGGGAAGTTTTAGAAGGCATGGAGAAAGGATAAAATGAGGGGTAGAGCCTCACTTTGGTATTATGATTTGATCTCTCATTTTGGAAGTGCTCTTGGAGCCATTGTTTCATTAGGGTTTAGCAAAACCCTTCCACTATTGGTTTGGTTTCGGTTATGCAATATCCACCTTAGCTAGACAAGAGGGGAATCCACCCAAGACTTCCATTGGAGCTTAGACAAGGAGGAGGATCCATGCAAGATCTTCATTGGATCTTCAATTTTGGGTTTGTTTTCATTTGGAGGTAGATCATCTAGCGCAAAAGATTGTGAAACTATCTAGAGGAGGTTGATCCTAGTTTGCAGGTACAAGAGGGTTTGGGAAGGCCTATAAGTGACATCCTCATTGGTTGAAGATGAGGGTCTCGTGGGGCCCTGCTAGTTACTCAACTTTGTCCTGTGATGACCCCTATAGATTGCAGATTGCTACCAGGAGGGTTTGAGGCATCCTCGTTGGTCGAACACTATTATCCCGTGAGGCATCGTTGGTCATCCAACCTTGTCCCGCGAGGACCTCTGCAATCTAGAGTTGCAGAGACACATAGATGTGGCGGTCGGGTTCCGACATTCAATATCAAAGTAGATAGAGACCATGGACAAAAGTTAAAAAGGAGACGAATGTATATTGTCTAGTTTATGACTTATTTATTGTGTGTTTAGGGTATCTGGCTGCTACCATTTGCAACCAATAGGTTTTACTACGTGTTTAGGAGGATATTGTAGATGTTGCGGAAATAGAAGTTGTGTGCTTCAGATCTAGGGTGCAACTATTATCACAGTTTTGTATTGTTGATATTTTGGGATTTCATAATAAAGGTGCCATGATTGTTCTTCCAACTTTTTGTGTATCAAATGCATGTAACATGTTTGATTAAATGCCTATAAGAAGAGTACATGCAAGTTGTTTGTTAATATTGTTAGCCAAATTTCAATCAAAGAGTAGGGAAAAACAAATCAATTGTAAATGGCCACCACAATATTAATACAAAGTATTTGACAAAATTATACAAAGAAAACCAACATTCCAAACAACAAACATAATACTACCATCCATCCTAGTTGGGGACATTACACATGGTCTCCACTTACTGAACCAGTGACATAGCACGTGTGTTCATGAGATATTAAAGAATACCCCTAATTTCAAGATGTATTGAAAAATACCTCCCAAAATCCTTTTGTTGAACCCCCCTCCCAATACATGTTTCCAATAAAAAAATCATATTTTTACTAGATATCCCCTACTTTTAACATATGCCCCTTTTTATTCCCCCTTGTACCCCACACACCCACCACAATACCTGAAATATATTGACCCTAATTTTCACAATTTAAAACCCCCTTTATGAATGAACGTGATAAGTTATTGGTCAACAAGGTGAATCCCCTATGAAGACAACACACTTAAAGCTTAGGTTATAATGAAAAATATTGCATTATGCCTTGGCAATAAGACTAACAGAAAGTAAAACTTTGGGAAGAAACAAAAAATCAAACATTGGGACATTGCGTCTTGGCAATAAGACTTACGAAAACTAAAACTTTGGGAAGAAACAAAAAATAAAGCATTGGGCATTGTGTCTTGGCAATAAGACAAATGAAAACTAAAACTTTGGGGAAAACGAAAAATAAAACATTGGGAAGAGCAAAGATCGTAATGAGACTTCAAATCTATTGTCCAATGAGATTATGAAGAATGAGTTTTTTATTATTATATAATAACCAAAATTTTGAGTTTGTTATCTCAAACATTAGAGATTGGGCAAAAATATTTAATCAAAGGCCAAACTAATACAAAGTCAACTATGAATCGAATGTTATAACCCTTGCATTGGCACAAACCAAGAAATATATATATATCAAATATACAAGTATCTGTTGGACAAAGATTTTCCATGGATGGAAACCAACTTGGCACCAACGCAATGTATAATGTAATATGCCTCGTAGGGCCAAAATTATGAGCTAATAACGTAGATGGAAAGTAAATCCAAGGCGAGAGAGCTAGCTAAAATAACAAAATTGAAAGGATGAATTGATTGCTGAAACACAAACATATAATCAGAGAATTGAACCTAGCCTTCAATCGAAGTGTCATTTAGTCGCCCTAGAGGAAGGAGAATAGGTTGTTGCATGCTTGTCGCATCCTGAGTAGACAAAGCACCTAGACTGTCACGCATTTCAGTCAGCCTAGAGATTCTAAGGTACATTAGCTCTAGTCAAAATTTAAGGTCAGTCACCTCGCTGCGAAGCTCAAGAATCAATTGTTAGAGGATGCTCATAGCGTCATGAATTCTTTAAGTGTTCCCATCGAACGAGGAGCGAGGAGATCCGGAAGAGAAATCCTCTGAGTCATGGCACAAGGTCTTGGCTGGAGGGGTTTGTGGATTGTTGGAAGGAGAAGACAAACTCAGGAAGGTGTGTGGAGCATACCCCAGAAAATTACCATGTTGGTCGAACCCCTCAACCTTACATCCCCACCCGATGGAAGTATGCCCATTGTCAAGCCGATGAGTGGAAGTTGAGCCCTGTGGAGAATTCATAGACTTGTGTTGCTGGTACCGATGGGGATACGCCCAGAAGGAATGTGGTCACCCATGCCATGCTTGGAGCGTCCCCTCTTGCGCGACATGGTGAAACCTGGAGCAACCTTCGCAACCCTAACTGAAACAACATGATAACTATACCAACTCCAGCAATAGAAGAAGCAATGTTGAATGGGAGGGTGAGACACATACTTAATGGAGTCTCGATGACGTTCCACAATCATGTATTTTGTGCACGAAAAAAGGAGGGTCGTTAATGCCACCAAGAGATCAAAGTACCAGGAGTTAAGAGCCCTTGCATCAACCTGGTTGTACTGCTGCCCCCGACGAAGGTTGGAGTGTTGAAGGTACCAGAAGACATTAAAAACCCAATCTGAATGCAAATATCTTCCCTCGCTCCCACAATTGTGTTATGACCTGTGCTACCAGGTGTCACAACCTCCTGTCTTCAAATCAACCGCCATTTACCTCGGATATCACCCCATCGGGGGGTTCAAAATTGAAGGACATGGGGGTGGGCTTAATAACATTTAATATTAATTGGATGAGAGACATTCTCTATGTAAAAATCAAATATTTATTAGTTGAAGAGACAAACCTAGGTTTAAATTTCTCCAATACTTGAAGCCTTATGCTTATTTCAATGTTGGTTATGAGAAAGTGGAAAATCAAGACATAATTATCACGTGAATTTTAAATATGGAAGGATCAATACATAATTTCAACATAGTAGTAAGACATATTTTATAGATGTGTCTAAAATTTCTAAATAATATATAAAGGATAAGAGAAGTAAATTAGTGTGAAAGTCCATGAAATTCATTAAAGTAACTTAATATTATCAATCATTTATGAAGTATGACGATGATGACATTTTTTTTTGTAAGTAAGTTGAGAGTTTTTATTAATAAAGAGGTAAAGTATACATGTAGATATCTATACCAATCATGCAATTGTCTATGAGAGAAAACCCATAGTTTGTTGGCCTGCACAGTGGGAAACTAGTCTAGCTGATCAAACTATCAAAACTATTACTACCCTGCCTTGTCTAATCATATATTTGAAAATAGTTTGAACTATGAGTCTTGAAACTTGAAAACATAAAAGCTATTAAATATAGACTAGAAAATTTCTAACTTATGCAGACTACACTAAACATCAAGCATTGGAACCTAAGTGGCAGGTGGAGGTGGCTATTTTGATGGTCCCATTGAGATGGATGAAGCATTTTTGTCTTTGGAAATCTAGAAGACCTCTGCATGCTTCTTGACAAGCTAGGAGGCCATAGTGACGAGGAGGTTGGATTATCTCTTTAATGCATTCATCCTCTACTTCAACATTTGAATATCCTACTCTAGAGGAGCTCTACCTTGTGCGACAACGACTTTTACATGCCAATATAGCTCAATAGTCCTGAAAAACTTGGTTTCTCTGTTTTAGGTGCAACCTAGGTCAATAACCAAGTCTCCCACTTGTGAATCGACCTCCTCATTCTCCAGTCGAGCCCTCCTGGATCTTACTTCATTCTCCAAAGATTGCATTGCCTTCTTATCTGTCAGGTCCACACCCTCTTCGTAGTTCCTCACGACACCCTCTGCAGCTAAAACAACCCTTGTCTTCTTCTCTCCATTCTCCTCAAGTCGTTTCTTACAGGTGCCATCCTTTCCCCATTCAATCAAAGCTCAAGTTTGAAGTCGAGCACCCACAATTTCCATTGTTCTCTCCACCACAAACCGACAATCTCAACATCAGGGAAGAGTTGTCGAAACTCCCAACTAAAAACCCTCGCATGTAGAACTCCTTTGTCGAACTTATTCTCATTCATATCCATGATGACAACAAGAATAGGGTCATCCCATTCACCTGTTGCAATTATCCTCTACATCATCAATTCTAGTTGCTTGAGCTGGCCCGACGTACACCTTCACTGCTCGCATTGATTGCTTATCGTCATTGTTGAAACTACTATTGGTTACATCCTCCGGTGCATGCATTATATGGTATGTGTGTCCTGCATAGAAGGTGGAAGCTGAAACCATGGACAAGACATCTGGCAAATGAACGTCATGTCCCATCACCCTACCATTTGGCATCTCCCCTTGGCCCGGTGGGCCATGTAACACCCAATCTAGGTAGACGGCGATGACAATTATTATTTATATAGATTAATTTTAGTTTAGTACATCTTAACAAAATTGATAATAAATAAATTTATTTGTTAAAAATATTGGAGTGAAAAAACTTTATATTCTTTTAGTTTTAAGAAGTTAGCAAGTTACGAAGATCAATAATATTACAAATATTTTGAAATTTGGTTTAATATATGTATAGACAAGGCATTTAAAAAAAATGTTTTTTATATTCCATTTTCTTTTATCACAAAGATTACATATTTTTTTCTCATAATCATGCCGAAGGCATATCTTAGGATAGCTTTTGCAGAATACCTGTCAACTGGTTGACAGGTTTTGAGAAACCACCATTACTTTCCACCCATGACGTTATTCGAAACAACCCCTATTGTTTTGGACCTGTCTCCTCTTACCACGTTGTCTTTCTTATTGACTTCCTTGCCAACATTTTTTCAGATATCAACTATTTTCCCGTTGAATATCAATGACCTTTTCATGTAAATCCCTATCTATTTGTTGTCCACCTATCTACATTTAATCTCGAACGTCTCCATGGGACCACAACAACATGTTCCATCCCTGCTGCCTATTTGATTTGTGGGTACTCATTTCCCGAATCCGGATGTCTACGACGTCGGCAGCGTGCAAGAATCCTCGCCCTTTTCCTTCTGACGAGACATACGGGTTAAGACTTTGGGGGACAAATTTTTTAGGTTGGCAAGTTGAGTCTAACCCACGCCTCGTCTTGCATTATCCAAGACGACGCAGAAATCAACACCTTTTGCAAATTAAGGTTTTAAATGCATATATACTTGTATTATCCAGGCCTACGCAGAAACCAACACCATTTGTGGATTTAAGTTTTAAATGCATAAATGCACCAGATGTGGATTGATGCATTCAATTTTTTACCTATTGAGATTAACACGGGTATTTCACCCATTAATATTTTTAAATAATGCAAATAAATTGTTAAAACTATTAATTACGTTATAACTCTGACATAATGTTTTTTAAATTCAAACCCTTTGTGACAACATTGTCCATAACTTAAAATCCTTTATGAAAGTATTGTTCATATTTTCAGGCCCTTTGACAAAAGTGTTTCCCATTATAGGCCTAATATTGTTGTTCTGGAAGTACAAAATCCGTGGTCAACTCATCCCTCGAAAAAGCATCATGTTTTGAACTGATTGCACCGTGTTTTGAATTGGTTTTGTTTCCAACAATGTGCTACTATTTATACGATTGCTTAGCCTGCAAACAAAATCATCTTGTTGCTGATGTAATACATCACTCAACTTTGAGATAAATACCCCAAAATCCATGATCCAAAATCTGTTGCAAGGGGCTAGATGGTAAAGTATGGTGACATGCTCTTTAGCTTACAATTCCTTGCTCGATGTTGCTAATAGAAGGCTTTTGAACACCAAAAATGGACATGTGTTTCAGGTGGTAACACCTCATTAATGTATGGATCAACAAGAGCATCTATTAACTTTTTTGAGCCTTCTTTTTGCCATTCTATCTGTCATGAATGTTTGACGAGTCTTCTTTTTACTTTAGTTTACTAGACATCTTTCTGGCATTTGTTGCTCTTGAATATCCCATTATTTTGACTTTACATGATATTGAGGTGCTTCTAAACTATTTCTATGCTTGCTACAACTCTTGTTATCATGCTATCATATTACTAAACTATGCAATGCATTTTTGGGTTGTTTGAAATCTTAAAATCTCAATGTATATTCATTGTTAGACAATTGATACAGATGACATTACTTTCTCTCTCCTCGAGGGTTAGTTCTTACATTTTGCATGAAAAGCAAACACAAATTGCACATGTCATCTACATGCAAGAGCTTCAATACTTTCTGTATTCAAGCAATTTTAAATTAATCTATTCTAAATCCAATACAAATTGTTTCACAATTAGCTTTGGATATGGGATCTGCATGGACTTCCTTTAAATACTCGAAACATTGATTCAAAATTTCTAAAGTGTTTTTAATTTTCAAATGTAATATTAGTGTGATGAATTGGCTTGAACATCCATGGCATTATTATCATGTTATAGTTGAATCATTTAAAGTTCATGCAATGATAGAGTTGATTAAGTGTTAATGTTTTTTTAAACTATTTTCATAAGTTAAAACCATGAATGGATAGATAATGAAGAGCTCTATCTTACCATGAATGGATAGATCATGAAGAGCTCTATCTTACTCATTTGTGGGCATAAGTTATTTTAGATTGAGCAAGCAATTTTTCAATATAAGTGAATAAATTAAATAGTATCAAACTGTGTATATTAACCACTTTAATTTTTAATTATATAATTATGTTAGTTTATGAATATCTATCAAAATGCCCTAGCCACAAATACCTAGATGCTATGTGCTTGTGGGAACTCTTTCACCTCAACACCTCTTTCATTTCTTGATGATAAGCACCTTTCTTAACACCACGTGTGTGAATCCTTAGCTCTGAGTATCCTTTTTTGCTACATCCCCATGTTGCCCATTTTTAATCTATGTTTTGTGGAACACATCTCGAGTTGAAGCAAAGAAAATGGTACTTTGGCAAAGAATCTCACCCAAATTCCAGCTCCAATGAACAATACAAAAACTCTCGGAAGGCGTTTACCCACTTCGAAGCATCATCTACATGCACAACTGGAAGACTATCGACGAAAATCAACAAATCTCCAAGAGCACTCCCGAGACATTGCAGAACAGAGTTCAACTTACAGTTTTTTTTTTAAGAGAAACGGTTGGGATTTTATATATTAAAAAAGAGTAGAAGTTTCCACAAAATACATATGGCAAAGTAGTGGAATCTTTTCTCTTCGCCTGGAAAAATGACTGTTTGTTGAATACTAAAGGTGTTGGGACAACCAATCCAAAAGGAACTGTTATTTTTCCATGTGAAAATGGCTACAAAAATGTGCAAAATTAACAAAAAATTGCAATTCATTGAAAAGCTTGACTAATGATTTTGGAAAAATATTGGATCCTCCTAAGGATCTGCTGGAAGCGCCGCTGGATTCGCCTCTGGATGATGAATTCCTTCAGCTGGATTCAGCCATACTGGAACTAGTGCTGGCACAGGAGGAGCCAAGGGGTGTTCATTGCTTATAGTTGAATGGAAGGTTGAAGGGAGCCTTGACCCAACTGAGTCATTATAATTCATTGGTTGTTGAGGATGATTTAAAGGATTTTCTAGTTGTTGTGCAACTGCTCCAATTTGCCTTGTATTTTTGTTGATTCTTCAATGAGCAATTACAATTTCCTGATTGTGTCGAAGTTCTTGTTGGTGCAGTTGAGCCTGCAGATTAGCCAATTCATCTCGCAACCCTAGGTTTTCCCGTTGAAATTCTCTAAGCCTAGAGTCTATTCTCTCTTCCACGCGTCTAGCGTCCACATGTAGTGAGCAGAATTGCTCCTGCAGTTCCTCCGAGACACACGTCGAGCGAGAGCGAGGAGCTCTGGATCTTCACCACATGTTGGCGGGATGGCACAGAATCGGGTTGGTCTAAAAATCATTGTTGAAGTTAAGAATGCAGACGAGATAAACAGGGTAAGAAAGCAAATTATGATGCAAGTTGAGCACCCTGTGTTTCGTTGTAGTGGCGCTGAGAGCAAGTAAGATAAGCCATAATTGCAAGTGAGGAAGTATTGGCGTACACTTGATGGAACAAGGAACCAAAACTACCCACAAGCCGACTGGAGTTTGCACAGGGATGGGCGAGGGAGGTGACGCCATGGGAGTAAGGAAGGGCGTCATAGAGTACGAGTGAAGCACCATGAGTTTAATAGGGAGGAAATGAAGTTTAAGGGCTGGCACAGGGAGGAGGAAGGGGGACACATGGTTAGGAGGAAGGAGACGCATGCCAAGATGGGGGGCCCAAATGAGAGTGNGGGGGAAGGAGGGGTCCCGCGAGGGAGGGGGGTGGGAGGAGGGGGAGAGAGAGGGGGAAGGGAGAAGGGAGGAAGAGGAATGCAGGGGAGGGGGGAGGGTAGATCTAAGTTGGAGTTCAAAAGGACGAGGTCCGTGATTGTGAAGGGGAGACAATGAAACTGGTGGAAGTTAAGGGAGCCAGGCATGTGAGGAAATTCGATTGATAAAGAGTTGGCCTTGTTCTAAGGATTTTGTTGATTTAGCTAAGCTATGAGCTTCTATATTTTGAGAACGGAGGATGTGAAAGTAATGGATTCTAGGAAAGAGATGTTTCAAAGAATTAATTCATGTGTGAATACCACTGGAGGGATGAGTGGTAATCGTTCAAAGTCCAAGGAGTTCCCTTATAACTATTTTAGAGTCTCTTATCACCATGAGGGCTTGGATGCTTCTTGAGTGTGCAATTTGGAGACCCATGTACATTGCTAGAGTTTTTGCTCTATTATTAGTGTTTTTTCCCAAACCCCGGGAAAAATCCGCAATATTTTGTCCATCGAAGTCAAAGATGACTCCCCTCGCACCTGTCGCCCCTGGATTACCTGTTGCAGCTCCATCAAAGAATAACAGTTAAGTGTGTTGTTGTCTTTGCCATTGAGAAAAGTCATTGTTGTTGAGATGGAGTTGCCAGTCTTGTCTTTTGATTTCTCGTTGCGGGGGAAAAGAGAGGGGTGTGGAAGAGAATCCCAAAATGTATTTGATCCAATCTTCTTCACTCTGTTCCAAAATGAGAATTCAACTTACAGTTACCATCAACTTCTAAATATATTCCATACCCATACTACTTTTTTTCACTTTCTCACATGGTAGAATAAATGATTATTAATGTGGAACCATCTTCAAAAAATATTTTAATTATTTTAAATATTATTAATATATAATGTTTTTTAAAATATTATATATATTATATATTTGTTTGTTTTAAATTATTATAAAATTGATGATTTAAAAAAATATATTATGATTAACATGCATTTGTTTAATTATCTTTTAAAAATAATTCTTTTTAATTTTTATTAAAAATCAATGATTTAAAAATATATATATTATGATTAACATGTATTTGTTTAATTATCTTTTAAAAATAATTTTTTTAATAAAAAATCATTCTTTTCAGGGTGGCAAGAGCGGGAGGGGTCATTATTTTCCCACGAGGAAACAAAGTCTTCTCTTTTCATTGGAGTTTGGGAATAGCTACAAACAATCAAGCGAAAGCTTACGCTCTGTTACAAGGTCTCCTTCTTGCCAAAAAAATGAACATCCACTCACTTTCAGTCATTGGAGACTCCAAACTAATCATCAACCATGCTCGGAAAGGTACCCACCCAACAACTATCTTTCTCAATACCATCTCCCACCGTATCTACTTAGCCTCCCAATCCTTTCATAACCTAAACTATTTCCATGTCTTTAGACACAATAACAAGGACACTAATGAACAAGCAAACTTAGCCATAACTAAAGAGTTGGGTTCATTGTTTGTTAACAATTGCCTCTCCCTCAACCCTATCGCTTAACATTGATGTGGAATTTGTCCTGCGCTTTATCCTCGCCCTGTGGTATGGGGCCACCTCGCCCCTCCATCTTGGTTTTTGTCCTTCAAGCCTCTTGTTGTGTGCCTACCCCTTGCATCACCTTGACACTTCCCCAGCTCGTGCCACCCTCCCCTCTCTAATACCCCTGTTTCCCCCAGTTTGTAAATATAACTATAACTGGCCAAGAGACTATGGCAGACTAAATATGTGTGAATGTTTGATTTGATGAACTCTTGTATAAAAGGGTCAATGTATGAATTTGTGTTATTTATAGAATTTGAATATGTGTTTCACAACTGCTGAAAGGGGGAAAGTTTGCCAAGATAGACCATGGATTCTATGAGAGAGATGGTGAGGGGAAACCAAGAATGGTTGAGATGACCCTTACCAGACCAATACCTACTCGGTGTAATTTCTCAACAGTCCTCTGACCCAGAAATGAATTACCAGTCAGGCTGGTAGTTGGAAGGCCATCCTCAAGAGTTAATGACAAGATGGGGCAGGGTACCCATCTGTAAGGCTTCCAGGCCTGACCATGAATGGGGATTCAGACCCGCACAACCTTGCCGAGGAAGGCAAGAAAGGAGGTAATTTGGGGACAGAGACAGATCTGCAAGATAACGGAGTAGAGAAAACACTCTCCCAAGAAGAGCAACGAGGATACTTCAACTATGGAGTTGAGAAAAAAGGGGAGAAGAAATATTTTTTTCGCTGTAAGAATCCTGGGGGCAGGGTTTCTCTACAAGCCAATAAACGAGGTTGCTTAATGACTGAGGAAGGGCTTGTGTAGATCTCCTTGCTTGGAGTAGAGAAAATTGATTGCCAAGATCCTTTGGGAGGAGGAGAGTAACCTTCATCTCTGACTGTCGTGGAGCAAAGAGACATAATCTCTCTCAAAGCATCATGGTCTAGATCGTGGGTGGCAAGTGGTAAATCCGTCAGGAGCAACTGTGCCTATGCTTGGGAGGAAACAGGCACCCCTTTTAACATTTGCTTCACATTTTCTAGTTATGATAAGTATTCTCATACTCTGTCTAATATCTTGGATGCGATGATGAAATGTTTGTGTTGTGGTTAAGTCTTTCAGTATTTTGAATAGATATTAGATAGGCGTGTTTACTTCTGCACACTGCTATGTTTTCATGATCTTTGAATTTTCTCAGACTAGCTGCTAGAGAGTCATGGGATGGGAATCCGCGGGAGGGTCGGGGTAGGATCGACTGAAATGTCTAAGTCTTGTCAACTGCTTGAAGCTTACCTTACCGGGAATGTCAAAGTCCGAATTTATGTGGGAGAAGGGCATCCCTTCATACTATCCCCCCCCCCCATCTGACCGAGGGCTCTTGCCCACATCCTTAACCCAATTGCTACTACAAGATTAACACTTAGCCCCTAGAATTTCCAAATTATCCATGTGACCAGGGTCGGGGAACCCTACGCTAGTCCAAAAGGGGCTAACTCTCTTGGCTTCGGGACTTCGGGAATGGTGACTCCACAATATTTGAAAACAATCAAAGGCCGAAGTCGTGAATCAATGAGGGTCGTCGATCCTAGGATCCAGTATGGATCTCTCTTAGCCATTAGATCGGACGTAGGAAGGGAGGCATTAAACGCTTCGAAAAAGTGCTACTTCGAGGGATTAGGAGTGGTCTACTGCTGAAACTCTCGAATGTCGAAGTCGTAGAGTAAATCTAGACCATTAAAAAGGGAGGGACACGTGTCCACAGATCAACGATCATCCAAGAATTTGGGTATTCGGCAATATAGGGATGCACGAGTTTCCTCGGAGCTCTACAAGCCGGATTAAATCTTGCCCATAGATGCTAGGTACTCGTGGCGATAGATCTGGTGTGGTCCAGAAGGAAAGACGGGAGATACACGCCGAAATGTCGAAGTGATGAGGACCGTTGGATGAATGGGTACGTGGCAAGCGATCCCATGGTCCGGAGACTTCGTACTCCGGAGGAATTTGGCCAGGGGTTTTATAGGTGTGAAAACCACCAAAGTCCCGAAAGCTGAAATAAATCTTGGTTGTTGATAGGAAGAGGACGTGTGGCGTCAAATCTGAGAGTCCGGAGACTTAACTCTTTGGGGGATTTACGTCGAGATTATTCGGTAGGCCCCGAAGCCCGGAGCTGCAAAGTAAAGAGGATCGTGGATCTATGGATCCACGTGGGAAAATCCCAACCGTATGATGGGGGTTGATGTGGCTCACTGACGTCATCCCAGGTGACGTGGACCTGCAACCAAGGTGCCATGTATCACCCAGATTTGGTCGATTCATAGACCCTTTATGACTGTTAAAGCATGACACGTAAAACCCCTTGAGGAGAACACGTGTCACCCCTCGATCCTCGTCGTGTGTAAACTACTGGTTCGTGCCCACCTAGCCAACATGGTTGGTGACGTAATCGGGACTCCGGGGGTTTGGATAACTTCGACATTTAGAAGGTTTAGGGCATGGTACAATATAGGAATGTTCAATGTAAATCGTCGATCGCCGAAGGGCCAAATCCACGTGGCAAGAATTCATAAGATTTGAGTGTAGGTTGATAATGGAAGGTACAATGACGATCACCAATCGTTGAATGTCGATGGACCAACAACGACCATCGAAACGCTGAAACATGGGACTTTCAACGTTATACGTCGAAAGTCGATCACTAAATGGCTAAGGCCACGTGGTGAGATTTCGAGACCTCGAGGATTGGGAAAAAGGAGTGTTTCTCACCGAATGGCGAAGCGCCTTTTTACCATAGGATCTTGGCGGAGGACGTGAACTGTTGATTTCCTCCGCTGTTCGGCGATCTGGGAAATTCGACAACACCATTGGAACTCCCGAAGCCCGGGAGTTCCGAAGCACCGAAACCTTTTCTAAACAGACTCTTAGCTCCCAATTTTCAGCCCAAGGTCGCAAGGAGGACTCCACTAGTTGGCTTAAGTGCGTAATGGGAGATGTAAACCTCGAAGGAGCATAATACGATGGTTTTGCTTAGTAAGGGACCGAAAATGAACCAAGGGAATGTGAAAATTTGATGCCCCATCCCTAGAAAGGGTTTTTAGGGGTTGGGTGTGTTACATGCTCCTTCTTAACTCCCCTCGGGTGTGGAAGTCCCCTTGCGGGCTTGGCCCTTACGTCCTTCGCCTTTTTTCTTTGTGTCTAGACTTGGATCCCTTTCCGCTCATTTGCTTCGACATCACCTTGGTACTCTGCTTCCTCTCTGGGCATTAACGACCTCATTCCAGTTAGTAGATCAGTCCTTCTCAACTCGTGCGCGCATCCTCTCAACATTACTCTAAATCGCCTCGTGTACTTCACACGTGAGATGGATAATTCTTATTTTACAACCAATCTTGCACTCCAAGCGGTCACCTTGTGCATTTCCATGCTTGCCTGGGAAGACGTCTTCTCCTCCTCCAAGCCATCGGTCTCTTCCTTCTTCTCCCAGAATAGGCTTGCAATTCCATAAATATGAGGTAGAATCAGAGAGAACGACGAGCAACTACACATGAGGATTATGATGATCTGGTTAACGCAGTCCAAAATTTTGCAAATTCAACTTAGAGGTTTATCATCACATGTTTTGTCCATCATGGAAATAATCGTTCAACAAAGAACTGACCACCAGAGGATGCGCGACGAATGTGAAGCCCTCAGGCAGCAACTTGTAGACTTTCAATTTATTGTTGGACTAGCTTCCCCTTCAACTTCTCCTTTTGCTTCTCGAACCATCTCTGATGAATCCTCTTCTCCAGGGCCCAAGAACCAGACCTTGGACTTAAATGTCTCTTTGCAGCATCCAGAAGATGAGGAACCCAACGGTCAGGATGCGCACCATCTCTCTCAGTAAATGCAATATTTTTTTGTTTATGTGTTAGGCTCTTTTTGTAGAATTTACTCTGTAAAAGCAATTGTAGCCAAGAACAATTTAGAAAATCTCTCCTATGGCACATCTCCAACTCTTGTATGGAGAACATGGGGGAAACTAAATTTTGTTATACTATTCTCCTGGACTTATGATGTATACTATCTGTGTTTCCACATAGACTTTTAATATATCTTTTTTCCCGATCTCTGTTAAAAAAAAAAAAAATTATTAAAAAAATGATTTTTTTAAAATATTATTAATATATATTTGTTCTAAAATTTTGAAAAATTGATGATTTAAAAAATATAGTAAGACTAACATGTATCTGTTTAATTATCTTTTAAAAGTATTTTTTTAATTTTTATTAAAAAATGATTTTTATAAAAATATTATTATGAACATGTATTTGTGTTGTGAAAATGAAGTATTGTAAACCAGAAATCCAAACATGAAAAATCACAATTTTTATAGTGAAAATTTGAAATTTAACCATTTTTCATATTACAAATGAATTTGTTATCATTTGTTTTCATTAAAATAACAATTCCAACATTTTAAATTTGAAATTTGAATTTTTTCACAAAAGTAAATAAAATAAAAAGACATTCCAAAAGATAGCCTTATTTGCTACATAACTTATAATCTAAGTGCTATTATTGTTCCATTATTGTTATGAGTATGTGGATTACACATATGTGAAAGGGAGTCCTTTAATGCTAAGAATGGTGGGTTTCTTAGAAGAATGAATGATTTCATGGTTTTAGATTGTCTCCCTGTTATCACATGAACTTGTCAGAGCCCTGTGGATGTGTGGTTTCTACCTAAGACTGTAATTTTGCCCTATCTCTCTCTTTTTTGTAAACCAAGTCTTAAGATTTTTCCCCTTCGGCTTGTAAAATCAGTTTTCGTTTGCCCCCCCCCCCTCTATGTTTAAAGTGCCCCGGTCTCCCTGTTTTCCCAGTCCACAGCCACTTGTCCAAATCCTTGATTATGTTGTCCACAACCATGGACACAAAGCGCAGCTTTCCAAACAGTCCATTTCGAGCTTGAAGCACAAGTGGTCAACAAGTTTATCTTTCAACGGTGGAGATCCAATCAACCAGTTCAAATCAACGGCTCACAGGCATTCGGGAGTCCAAAATCGCGCAAATTATAGTGCCAGAGCACAAATCCTCGAGGTGAGCATGAACCGTTGATATTCAAGAGAACACGTGGCATTTGATCCAAGTGTTCGGGGAAATAAGCTTCGGGAGGTTTGAAGTGGGAAGTGTGTAAAACTTCTGAAGGGATGAATCTCGAAGTCCCGAAGATCCGAAGTGGATCTCGGTCGTCAATTTGAAGAGGGAAGATCTGATCCATAGATCTAAAGCACCAGAGCTGGGCCCTTGATCAAGGAGCCTCATCTCAGATCACAAGATCAACTATCACACCCCATTGCGAGGTCGGAAGGTGCACAGATTTTAAAATTTCAAGCACGGGTCACAATCGGAATCGTGGTTTTTGGAAAGGGATGTGTGGCGGCTCATGGTGAATTACGGAGACAAAAACGGTTTGTTTTCAAACCACCCTTGGTCGCGCGCGCAATTGCATAGGGTCATGGCCCTAGGCCACATTGAATATGGAGCGAGGGAGAGGAGCTACGCTAAAGGCCGAAAGTGTCTGTATTGATCACAAAAGAAGATTTGTTGAACCTCGAGGCGTCATGATTGACTTGAAGAAGTCGTGGGCACTACCTGGAAACATTCATGGGCGTCAGGCCTCATCCTGATCCCAACAAAGGAAGTTATTGAATATGGGGTTGGCACTTGAGACCTCATCTCACCCCATAAATGGAAAGTGTTGCAAGAGATCAGCCATAAAGGTAGACTGTTCACCCAAAGCTTCCTCCTGGATAGATTTTCCTGTAAAACACCTAACTGCGTATGTCTCACGTCTGACATAAGGAGGCCTACACAGTCTGGCAGAGCGTGCACCGACTGGAAACTTTGAATGCAGGGATATGATCACGCTCCTGGTAGTTGCAGCAGTTTTAAGTATATATACTCAGTTTTGATATTTTGTTAGGGTCGAATGGTTGAGCTAGGCTCCCTGCTCTTGTAATATTTTGATTGGGAACAACTGGTTCTCTGGTTATGTATTTGTTTTTGAGACATCTTGGTTAATCTAAGCCAACTTTATTACTCCATATTATTTGCCTTTGATACTGAGAGAGTTCATGTTTGATTGATTCACATGGATTGTTGTAACTGTGTTATGATAAATGTTTGATTATAGTACTGTTATGATTTCTTTCAGCTTCCTTGAAATTTGAATCCAAGAGGACCTTGTGTTTAAGTTTTTCCTCCTTATACTGTTGGAAAATCTAATGTTCATAGAAGACCTCTACACCTTTCTCACTAAATCTTCCTCCTACTCACCCTTACTCCAACTTACTGACTGAAGTTGATTCAAGACCTCAATGGTTGGTCCATGCTAGTCCAGATTTCTGAGTTAGAACGCTATTATTATTGAGTTTTCTCCATTTGACCACTCAAAACTCAATTATCTGTGACATATAAACTGATGGGTACTGGGCTTACCTTCAATTCAATTTGAAGGTGACTTCTAGTGCTAACATTTCTGGCACCGTTGTCGAGGAACAAATTGAAGACATTTCCTTGGGATAAAACGACAAAGAGCTTTTGATTCTGAGGATGCATTAGATATCAGAACCATTGAAGATTGCATCTTGCACCTGACGACTCCACTGTTTCCACTCCACTATTTTAGTTGTGGCTACCTCTAGCACACCTGAAGATGACCCAAAGAAGCTTTCTCGAGAAGGCTTTAGCAACTGCTTTCTCAGCTTGGAAAGTTCCCTGGGAGAACGACCACGATCAGATCTGGTCTTTGATGGTGAACAAAGACCAGACGCATTTAGGCTGCATATCATTCACCTGGCGATTCCATGTTTAAAGAATTAGTCGGTGACTCCACTGTTCTGAAATGGAAAAAATCTTGGCTCGAAGGTTTTCTCCCTTTAATTTCTCCTCTATTCTTGGTTTTCCAAATGTTGCCCCTGCTATAAATGAATGGGATGATTATCTTCCGAGATTCAGAGGAAGCAAGCATGATCATCCTGGTGAACACTTGTTTAATTTTCATATATGCATGCTTGAGCATAATTTTGTTCACGAGGATGTCTTGATCAAGATGTTCAGATTTTCTTTGGAGGAAGATGCTCGTGAATGGTGCCAATCTCTCCCTGTTGCTAGTATCCATTCTTTGAAGGATTTTCACGATGCTTTTAATTTATATTACAAGGAGATTTACATGTCTCATCTTATATTGGATGACTGTTGTAAGAAGTTTTCATCCCACATCGAGCAAATGATAGAGTCTTCCTCGCGTGATGAGTCTGGTGAAGGTCTGAATGAAAGAGGAAGCACAGAGGATATTTCTGCTCATGAGACAAATGTTTTGACCAACTCTACTTATGATGAAGAAGGCCTTCCGGGTATGATTGATAATAGCGTTGATGATTACATAGCAATGGATGTATCATATGCTGCCCCTTGTACACCTGTTGTCTCAGATTTAGAAGAAGAGATGATTGTGGAGGAGGATTCTTCTCTTTTCCTTCAAGAGGTTTCCCATGATATATTTTCACCTAGGATTGAAGATAAAAATCATGTGTATGAATAGCCAGAAGCAACAATTATTGTTGTCCCTGAAATGGATATTCTTAACAGTTATATTCTTGATGGAATTGTTGTCTTAGAGGTTAATCATAGATATGAAGGGCAGGCCATTTTTTATGAATATTCTAGTGATGATGAGCAGCGATCTTATCCTATATTTGATCACTATGAAGACACTAAGCAGCATGATAAAGAGGAGGAGCCATCCATTGATATACATGAGGAGATTTCTTGCCATCAGCTAGCAGATGTTATCAGAGCAGACAAAGAAGAAGTGGATCAGTAGCCTACATCAACCCTTCACTCACATGTGCTTACCAGAGACATCCAACCATATGTGAGCAGCTGTGAAGTAGAGCAGGCTTTATGTTACCAATTTTTTGGGTTTCCTCAGTTATTCCACAAACCTGTAAGGGAATACATGGAGTTGTATTTCCTCCATTTATTGAAGCCTCCCAGCTGTATCTAGACTTTAGCACTAGGAGGAGGGTTGAAAGATGTAATCATTTTGTTGTCACAGTTGCATCATCGGTTATCGATCATTGACAGAGTCGATGAGTTTCCAGTTAGGAAGTTGCTTGACTGGCTCTGGTGGAAATTTGCTTTCACCTAGCACTGTGTAAAAAATCAGTTAGTCTAGGGATTTACATAAATAAGCTCCTTTGAAGCCCATGTGTGTTTGCTTTCGTTTTTAGGATAGTGTGCTTGGTGGCCTGTAGTCCTCAGCGGAATGTTTTGAGCTAGACTCCATAACCCAACAACTAAGGAACCAGAACTACTTGTTCTTGGCAGCTCGCAGGGAACATGCCATCCCCTGTGGAACAAAATGTTATCACATGAACTTGTTAGAGCCCTGTGGGTGTGTGGTTTCTACCTAAGACTGTAATTTTTCCCTGTCTCTCTCCTTTTCGCAGACAAAGTCTTAAGATTTTTTCCCTTCGGCTTGTAAAATTGTTTTTCGTTTGCCCCCTCTATGTTTAAAGTGCCCTGGTCTCCCTGTTTTCCCAGCCCATAGCCAGTTGTCCAAATCCTCGATCACGCTAGCCACAACCACGGACACAAAGAGCAGCTTTCCTAACAGTCCATTTCGGGCTTGAAGCACAAGCGGTAGGAAATTTTATCTTTCAACGACGGAGATCCAATCAGCCAGTTCATATCAATGGCTCACGGGCATTCGGCGGTCCAAAATCATGCAAAGTAGAGTGCTAGAGCACAAAGCCCCGAGGTGAGCATGAGCCCTTGATATTCAAGAGAACACGTGGAGTATGATCCAAGTGTTCGGGGAAATAAGCTTCGGGAGGTTTGAAGTGGGAAGTGTGTAAAACTTCCAAAGGGCTGAATCCCAAAGTCTCAAAGACCCGAAGTGGATCTCAATCATTGATTTGAAGAGGGAAGATCCAATCCATCGATCTAAAGTGCCAGAGCTGGGTCGTTGATCAGGGAGCCTCATCTCAGATAACAAGATCAACGGTCACACCCCATTGTGGGGTCAGAAGGTGCGCACGCTTTAAAATTTCAAGGATGGGCCACAATCAGAATCATGGTTTTTGGAAAGGGATGCGTGGCGGTTCATGGTGAATTGCGGGGGCAAAAACGGTTTTCTTTCAAACCACCCTTGGTCGCGCCTGCAATCCCACAATTGCGTAGGGTCATGGACCTAGGTCACATTGAAGATGGAGCGAGGGAGAGGATCTACGCCAAAGGTCGAAAGCGTCTGTATTGATCACAAAAGAAGATTTGTTGAACCTCGAGGTGTTAGGATTGACTTGAAGAAGTCGTAGGCGCTGCCTGGAAACATTCATGGGCATCATGCCTCATCCTGATCCCAATGAAAGAAGTTATTGAAGATGGAGTCGGTGGTTGAGACCTCATCTCACCCCATAAATGAAAAACATTGCAAGAGATCAACCATAAAGGCAGACTGTCCACTTGAAGCCTCCTCCTGGATAGATTTTCCTGTAAAATGCCTAACTACGCCTGTCTCACGTCTGAAATAAGGAGGCCTACACAGTATGGAAGAGCGGGCGTCGACTGGAAACTTTGAATGCAGGGGTTCAATCATGCTCCTGGTAGTTGCAGCAGTTTTGAGTATATATGCTCAGTTTTGATATTTTGTTAGGGTCGAATGGTTGAGCTAGGCTCCTTGCTATTGTAATATTTTGATTGAGAACAACTGGTTCTCTAGTTATGTATTTGTTTTTGAGACATCTTGGTTAATCTAAGTGAGCTTTCTTACTCCATCTTATTTGCCTCTGATACTGAGAGAGTTCATGTTTGATTGATTCACATGGATTGTTGTAACTGTATTATGATAAATGTTTGATTATAATACTGTTATGATTTCTTTCAGCTTCCTTGAAATTTGAATCCAAGATGACCTTGTGTTTAAGTTTTTCCTCCTTAGACTGCTGGAAAATCCGATGTTCGTAGCGGACCTCTACACCTTTCTCACTAAATCTTCCTCCTACTCACCCTTACTCCAACTTACTGGCTGAAGTTGATTCAAGACCTCCATGGCTGGTGCATGTTAGTCTAGATTTTTGAGTTAGAACGCTATTATTGTTGAGTTTTCTCCATTTGACCACTCAAAACTCAATTACCTGTGACATATAAACTGATGGGTACTGAGCTTACCTTCAATGCAATCTGAAGGTGACTTCTAGTGCTAACACTCCCCAAAGGGGAGGATTTCATAGCTTTCAAGCATATTCACAAGGAAGCCTTTTATAGTAGGATTTCATAGCTCTCAAGCATATTCACAAGGGATGTTTTTTAATAAGATTGTGTCTTTTATATTAGATGGGCTTCCAATGGGAGTGGTTATTGTCTATGGATCCAAGGATGGGGGATTACTTAGTAGAAGAGATGGTGTCATAGTTCTAACATGTTTTTCCAAAAAGGTGATTTCATATATGTGTTTTGTCTTTACAAAATGAGTCATTTATTGTAGATAGGGTTAACGAAGGGGCATTATTAGTCCCTGTCGAAGGTGTAGAGGGACTATAGCGATCGATAATTTGTTGACTTGATATTAGTTTGTTGTTTGACTACAAATTTTTGCAAACTTTCTATTGTTCGAACTACATCACTAAAAACATTATTTTTTATATAATAAAAAAACCCATATATGTCATGATGTGATTGGATAATAGATTTAAGGTATTACTCCCAATGCATTATATGTTTCCATATCCAAAGTTTTTATCATCTATGGTACTTTTTGAATTTGTACTATTCATATTGAAATGTTTAGATGTCCAAAGTTTATAGCGATTGATAATTCGTTGACTTTATATTAGTTTTTCGTTTGAATACAATTTTTTTGCATACTTTCTATTGTTCGAACTACAGAACTAAAAACATTATTTTTTATTATTTATATAATATAAAAACCCATATATGTCATGATCTCGTTGGATAATAGATTTGAGGCCTTATTGCCAACTTCGCTATTCCCAATGAATTATATGTTGCCATATCCAAGGTTTTTATCATCTACGGTACTTTTTGAATTTGTACTATTCATACTGAAATGTTTAGATATCCAAAGTTTGAGCTACAGAACTAAAAAAATTATCTTTTATTATTTGTATAACAAAAAAAACCATATATGTCATGATCTCATTGGATAATAGATTTGAGATCTTATTGCCAGCTTCGTTATTCCCAATCATGGATATGTTGGCATATCCAAAGTTTTTATCATCTACAGTTTTTTTTGAATTTGTACTATTCATATTGAAATGTTTGGATATCCAAAGTTTTGAACATGGATAGTCGGTTTTCATATTACTTTGTCGTCTCAGTCAATTTTTTTTTAGCATAGTCAAATTTTTTTAGGAACTATTGTTATTATTTTTATTTTTATTATTATTATTTTTTATTACTATTATTATGTTTGATTTTTCTTCATTGTTGTGTACTTTGAGAGTCTTTGTCATTGTTGCGTACGTAAACAGGCCTGCCACACTGCATTATTTTTTAAATGTTTGCACAATGTGACGCCCTTCGATGGTTCTGACAGTCTTAAATGTTTACATAATAGGCCTTGCAGCCTTAAATGTTTATTCTACATATGTGTTACAATACAATTTTGTTCCATTTTTTTGATACACTGTTGTGTGCAGTGAAATTGGGCAATATTGTTCTTCACCAACATTACTGGTTCATTGGTTGATGCTTGTTTGTTGGTTCATTTGATGTTGTTTGTTGTTGTTTGATTCAACTTTCAAAAGTTGAGGTCCTACAGTTGCAGTTGGACCTCTTCGTGGTTGTTCACTGGTTTGTTGTTCTTCAACTTTGCAAGTTGTTGGACCTATTGTTGTGGTTTGCAAGTTTTGGAGTTGAACGTCTGCCATCCATCGTTGACGGGTAAGTTTCAGTGCCATCATTTCATTGCTATTCTTTTTTTCCTGCTTGTTGTTTGCACCTTGCAAGCAAGAATTTTCAATAGTAGGAGTTCCTGCCTCGAAATTTTATTGTTGAACATATTTTTGTGTGGTTGTTGCGACCAAAATATTTTCCTTGTTCTTGAACGTCAATGTTTTATACACAACCCACCTTTGTCGCAGCCATGGTGACATATAAAAAAGAAAATCAGATGTTCTCCTCTTATTTTTTGTTCCTGGAAACCATGCGTTTTGTGCATTTTTTTCATATTGTTCCCTTCCAATCACATATGCCAACTTCCAAGTCCTAGATATTGTCCCATAGTTGTTTCCAAAATAGCAATGCAAAGGGGTTTATAAAACGAATTCAAAGTTGTCACAAGGGGGCAACCATCTGCCAAGGTCTTGTGGCAGGGAATGCTTTTATTCTCTGAGTCAAAAACTTCGTCCACCTGTTGCCTTTGTCCTGTCCTTTCTGTCTTGCCGAGCATCTTCTGGCTCTGAGAAGCTTGTAGGATGCGCGCCATGAATGGGTTAAAAAATGATATACCTTGAATACTCGGTCTTTGTGCTCGGCAAATTTATATTGTTATTTATTTGTGTTGTCTCTTTTGTTTGGTTCACTGTTGACTCTACGTTTGTTTTCTTGTCATATGATGTGGCGACTAGGGGGGATTGAATTTGACAAGAAGAAGGTTGAAGGATACATAGCGGAATTGGTACGCAGTTCCGCGCTTGTAGTTTTCTATTTGTCTTTTTTTTTGTTTTTCGTTTTTTTTTTCTTTTCTCTGTTTTTATATAAACTAAAAATAACTAAGAAAGAACTTGAAAATCACAGTTTAAGAGATGAAACAAGTAATAGATGTTGAGTCCTATGAAATAGATACAAACTCCATTGTGCATGACAACATCGACAAGGTGTTGCATAGCAATGGCCCTTTTAGATTGGATGCATTCTCGTATACTATAGGAGATTGTCTTTTTGATGCATTTCAGGTTCTATTGCATTTTCGTTATTCCTCGACCGACCTGCACGATGGATTGATAGATTATTTCTTGGGTTGTTTAAAAAATGGCGACGCTGAAGCATTGGAGTCGTATGAATATGAATTGGCATCTGATTTTCTTTTGCAGTTGCATGGAATACATGATGTCACTACGTATTTTTGAAAGATGCGGTTGTCTGCATCTGCAATTATGCCTGCACATGAGAGGGGACTTTGGGGAGATACATTTTCTATACGGCGGTTGTCTAAGTGGATCAATATATCAATTGGAATATGGTCATTAACAATAAAAATAAGATATCTACTATTCAACAAAACTGCATTTAGCGATCCATATTGCATCTTGTTCCATGATGCCAATCCTGTCAGTGGTCATTATGAACCACTACTGTATAGAAAATTATCCATATGCAATCTTGGAGGACCTCATATTTACTTGTCCATCATTTGCAAATACCTTGAATCGCAAAGGAAACGGGTTATGCATCATATACACTGCCATGGCTTGTAGATAACAATAATTGTTGCATCTAGTTGTGGAGATAGTTTGTTCAATGCAATTTTTTATTTGGTAGCAACAGAGTTTGATGTGCAGTCGTTGCGGTTTTAAACTGTACAATCCTTTTGCAATGCAATTATAGGCGGCAACCAAAAGGCTTTTAGTTGCTTGCATCAACACCTTTCGCCATATCTCCTAGAAAATATGCCAGCAATTGGAAGTTGGCAAGAATACCTTGTAAACATGGTATTGTCGTATGAAAAAGGAAATGTAGAGGGTGGCAGATTATGTTTGCAATGGCTATCTATCATATTCAGAGTAAATCTCTAGGTCTGGTCGGCCCTACCAGATGGCACTGTCCATTCCTAGTCTATTGATTCAAATTACAATCAAACAATTGACATCATCTCATTGAAAACAGATACGACACATATCCATTATCAACCTTTGATGGGAAATACCACTGGTTAAGGGTCCACTATCCATGCCACCCAAACTGCATCGAATCTGCATATGCGTAGCATGCTATTTAATGAGAATGATACTCATCCCAGTTGCGATGAGGCTATACAGGGCTTAAACAAAAAATGTAGACTAACTTATCACAACTTGAAAATGGTCATACGTGAAATTCATCCTAGTTGTGATGAGGTTATACAGGGCTTAAACAAAAAACGTAGACTAACTTATCACAACTTGAAAAAGGTCATACGTGAGAGAAAAAAATACATTGGTAGTATAAGAAATATTGTCGGTTCATAGTCCAATGTCAATGCCAGCCAAACCACATCGAATCTGCATAAGCGTCACATGCTATTTAATCAGAATGAAACTCATCCCAGTTGCCATGAGGTCATCTTGGCCTTGAACAAGAAATGTAGACTAAGTTATCACAACTTGAAAAAGGTCATACATGAGAGCAAAAAATACATTACTACGCTTCCTTCTAGAGAGAAACTGACATATCACAACCTAAAAAAATTGTTCGTGCACAACACAACAGAAACATGTACGTTCAGATATCCCACAATGGTCATGGCACTGTCTGAGAGGAAAAAATCACATTTCGTGGGCTAGAACCAACACCATGCACTACTACCAATGAAAACCAACAAACACTTTCTACGCATACTTCCCTGCAGAAGAAAGATGCAAGACAAACCTATATGAAACAAATCAAAGACACTCCTTCCATTGCATGTGCAATTTGCGATCAATTGAATTTCACAAAAAACACTAAGTCTTTCACACCTGATTTGGAAGCAAAATACCTTCGCTTGACACTAAATGATAAAACATTTTCCAGTGACAAGATTTGTCTTCCATGCAAACATTCGCTTGAAAATGGAAAACTGCCACAATTTGCAATGCCTGACCAAATAAGATGTAATACACCACTACCAGATGTAAGTGCACTTACAGAACTTGAAGAGAGACTTGGGTCTCTGCGAATTACATTTGCACAAATCAAACCCTGGGGCTATAAATGACCCCAAATGGGCTTAACATGATCAATTATTAATGTGCCTGCCCAACTAGATGTTGTGCAAAAAGCCTTTCCACAAGTCATTAGCGATACAATGACAATTGTTGTGGCTCTCAAAAGACGTTTGCAATACAAAAATGCATATCAGATAGGTAAAGTGTGTGTGCATGTTGTCATGAAAGCATTGAAAGAACTATGTTCCAAGGCCCTGTACAAAGCACAGAACATTTGTATAAATGAGAACTGGAACAGTGTTCTTGGAGAAGAGGATGACAACTCTGCACAGACTCTTGAAACTGCTAGTGAATTTGATACAAGTGATTAATCGGAGAATGAAACACCTGCTAAGACATTGGTACATGGATTCATTTATTCATAGGGCATTTGTGACTTGCAAGACAAGATTGTCGAAATTGCACCTATTGAGGGGCAACGCCCACTTGGAATATTCAAGGACAAATTTGTTGAGGAAATGAACTTCCCAACACTGTTCTATGGAGACCCACGTCCCAGTGACATTACAAAACAATTATGTTACCATAAAATAGTTCGATTGGAGATGCTACATTCAAGCGGTGACTTCTCCTGTCACATAACAATTTGTTTTTTCAAAACAATGCGCATAACAATAGAGCAAGTATTGTCTTGCATGTGGGTGCGAATAAGAAAAGGCCAGTTACAAGGAAGAAAGTTGTTGGCCAAGGATGTCAAGTACAAAGTAAACCTAGAAAAAATCCTGAAATCCGATATTGGATACATAGATTTCAAAAACATTCGCATCTCTCCTGACTATTTGCAACAAAACAAGAAAACTATTTTTGCAATGATCCGACAATTGGGACTGCCAACATTTTTCATCACATTTACAAGTGCAAAGCATTGCTAGGATCCATTGGTGGCTGCGGTATCTGACTTGCATAGGAACGGGAAATGTAAAAAACAAACCGATACACTGGAAAATAATGACATTGACTACCTCATAACAAAAGACCCAGTGACATGTACTCGCTACTATAGACATAGAATAAATGCTTTGAGACAATTGATATGCCATGATGAAACGTTTTTCGAAAAAATATCAGACTATTTTTTTGTGACTGAATTCCAGAATAGGGGGGATGAGCATGACCACACATTGTTGTGGATAGAGGGTGCATCGGTCTATGGAGCTGACAATAATTCACAGATCGAGCAGTTTGTGGACAAATACATAACATGCAACACAAATCATTCGGATCCAGAACTTGCCAAAGTTCATAGACATTATCATACAAAAAGTTGTAAAAAATGAAAAAACTCACATTGCAGATACAACTTCCTCATGCCGCCAATGAGAACAACAAGAATCATAGAGCCACTTAGTTTAGAGGACAATGTTGTCGTTGAGAAATCTAAATCCTTGTTCGTGTTTCTAGAACAAGGAGAGTTTGATGAGTTGATGAGCTTCGATGACTTCTTGACAGAGCTAAATCTATCAGAAGATGAGTACATCCAAGCCATACAATGTACTCTTAAAAAACCAACAATTTTCCTTAATTGAAAACTTTCCCGTATCTGAAACAATAGTTTCTCCAAGGACATGCCAGTTATGTGGAATGAAAATACAGATGCGCAGTACGTCCTCAATGCATATGTTGCAACATTGTACTGTACCTCGTATATGACAAAGGTTGACAAATCTATGAAAAGTGCATTAAGAAGAATACACAAAGAACATGAAATAAGTCAAATTGATGCTATACAAATGATACGTACGATTGGTAATACATTACTTAATCTTCAACAAATGTCTGCTCAACAAGTAGTCCACATTGCACTTTCCATGCCCCTCAATTGTAGTTCAAGAAAATGTATCTTCATAAACACATCTCCACTTGAGAAACATGGATTTGTACTTAAACCATCGTCTTTGCTAGAACAAGAGCCTGACAATTTAGAGGACGTGCTATGTCTCTCTATTATTGATTATTACCTCTAACATCCATCTCCTATTAAGCATATCTACTTAGTAGAATCTGTATTGCATTACAAAAAAAATGGTGCGCCCATATCAAAAAGAAAAAAAACCTCTGTGATATGGTTTGTCAAATACAACAAACATACTGACTATGAAAACTATTGTAGAGAAAAACTATTGTTATACGTTATGTTCGATGAAAACGAAAACACATTAAAACATAACTTCCCTACATGGGAAGCTGCGTATGTTAATCCAACATGGGGTGATCTAGAAAGTGCAATTAATGAACTAGAAAACCCTGACAATCTTGATGAGACATTCACAAACTGAAAAACAACCAGAACTCTTTGAAAGTCCTATGACTTGCAAGCAGATTTGCCTCGTCCTCGGGCAAGCAGCATTGAAAAACATATCAATCTTGGTTTTCAAGTCACAAAACATCCTTTCCTTATTGAAAATAATGAATACCACAGAATCAAACGTCTGTTGAATCGAGAACAACAAACAATTCTAAAGGACATTATGCTTAAAAAATTCTTGAGCATGCACACTCCTATGCACTTGTTCCTTACAGGCAGAGCAGGAACAAGGAAGACATTCACAGCGAAAGCACTATTCCAAATGCTTATACGAATCTATGATTCAAACAATTCCTCTGATCCTATGAAACCAAAGGGCCTAATAGTTGCATACACAAGAAAAGTTGCATATAATGTAGGTGGGACAACAGTCCATTCCGCATTTTTGATGCCTTTTAACAAGTCACAGTTTCTTCCACTCAGCAAAGAAATGTTAGATACCTTGTCTAAGCTTTATGACGAACTGCAACTTGTCTTTATAGATGAGACATCTTTGATTGGAAGTCGCTTCTTGTATTCCATTGACAATCGACTAAGAAACATAAAACATGTGCACGCGAAATACTATGGAAACATTGGCATGATTTTATGTGGGGATCTTTACCAGGCACAACCCATCCAAGATTCTTTGATATTTGAACAACCTACAGTTAACATGCAAACAGTGACACATGACTTCTGGAAAGACAATATTAAATGCTTTGAATTGCATACTACAATGCGCTAGACAGATGAAACATTTATTGCAATTCTGAATAGAACGCGGACAAACAACCAAACACGTGATGACTTAACATATATCAATTCGAGGTGTCTGCGACCTACACCAACATACCCAACCTTCCCTTACATGTTCTACACAAATAGGGATGTTGCAATGCATAACAGGTACATGCTATCGCTCATGCCTTGCGATGATATCATCATCAATTCAATTGACCTAGAAGAAGACAACCATGGAAATGTGCCACGCCATGAACATACAACCACTTTACCTTTGAAACTTGTCTTGCAATTAGACATGTTGGTTGAAATATATGCCTGCAACTATGATTCACTGGATGGCTTGGTCAATGGTGCAAATGAAATACTCAAAGGCTATACCAAAACAGAAAAACTTGATGTCCTCTGGATTAAGTTCCATGAACCGCATATAGGCAACAGACAAGCAAACAAGTTGGCTTATCTATATAATTCAAACACTGCAAGCGATTGGACACCTATCTTGTGAATATCAAAGCCAATATTGACATCAACAAAGACAGGTCGACTGAAATTTCAAAAACAGATTCCAATTAAACTTGCATGTGCACATACAATCCACAGATCGCAAGGACTAACACTTGATAGTGTTGCATTTCAACCTACTAGAATTCGAATACATGGACTTGTATACACAGCACTGTCGTGTGTCAGAAGTATAGACTCCTTGTATTTAATAAGCCCTCCTACAAAAGATAACTTCAAAGTCAAACAAAAAGTTGATATTGAAATGCAATGCCTTAGAACTACCACAAAGTGGCATCTACAGTATGATTACCAATCCATACAAACAAACTCATTTGTATCAATTCTCTTGCTTAACACGTGCAACTTACATGCACACATGGATGATATACTCAATGACTATGACACAATGCAATCTGATATTCTGTGCTTACAGGAAACATACATGGCATTATGCATACAAAACAAACAATTTCCAAATCACAATTACATATCAAGTTACATTACACATGGGGCGATGATATTGGTGAAAAAACATGTAACAATTTTGGAGCATATACATTTCGAAGAAAAGAATGTTGAGATGGTGCTTGCAAAAGTATTTTTCCATGGATCAGAAATTGCAATATTGAATTTGTATGCTGCTCCCCATGCAACATTCTCCAACATACTAAATGTTCTTTCCAATGCATTAGACCATTTGCTTCTGAACGAAACCATTGTCATTGTAGGAGACTTCAATATTGACATACTACAAAATAATGCTAAAACAAAAGAATTGGAAAACTACATGTGCAAATACAGTGTCTGCTTTCTTTTGAACAACATAAGCCATGTACAAAACATACTTATTGACCATGTATGATTGAATGTGCCCATTTCTCAATACAACATCTTTATCTTAGACACATATTGGTCTGATCACGATACAATTGGTATTGCACTTGAATTATGAGATATACATCAAACATATTGCAAAATCATATTTCTATGTTTCAAAGCATATTTGTCTAGCTTTTTGCGGAAAACCAAGTTATCCAACTTCTTAGTTTTCCCTAGTTTGTACACATACTGGTCTGATCACCATACAATTGGTATTGCACTTGAATTATGAAATGTACATCAAACATATTGCAAAATCATATTTCTATGCTTCAAAGCATCTGTCTATCTTGTTGTGGAAAATTGAGATATCCAACTTCTTAGTTTTCCCTACTTTGTAATTGATTTTGGGCACATAATTTTTTTTCTATATATACACAAACATGGATGAAAAAAATAAAATACATTCTTCTAACACTATCTGTTACTCTATTCTTTTTATTCTATTTTATTTAGTCTATGTACATATTACTTGTTTTTTTCTTTACATGTCAACTTATGTTCATGTCCACTTTGTTTTGTACTTTTTTTCATAGAAACAAACAGGAGAACTAGACACGACAAAGAACTGTTAACCAGAAATGTAGAAGAATCCATGAAAAGGTGCATATTTCTACCCATGTTGCATATCCAATAGTTTTTCATTTACTCTGTCTATATTTGTTGCACTGGTTTGCAGCTCTGTTTTTTTTCTCCTTGGATACTCCATATCTTCCTGTACATTAACTTGTCTTCATGTCAATTCTATTTTCTGTGCTGCTATCTTGAAATACATAAATTTGTACTCCATCTTTTTTTCCATGTGTTCCTACGTAGCAACTTGCTTTCATGTCCATTGTATTCTCTGTATTGCTACATTGAAACAAGAACACAATAATTAGGCACAAGGATGGAGCCTTATGTGCCATATCTGAAAAACTTGGAGTGCAATGTGTCGCAGCAAATACAATGCGTATGCCTGAGACTAAGAGGTATTGTTACAAAAAACTTTGATCTGCATACGTTGTCCAAGTTGTCCAATTTAGTTTTAAAAAATTAGTTATTTCATTTGTTTGACAAGTGGAGAAAAAAATTTAATTTCAAAAATTATTCACTAATGTAATTTATTCTATTTGTACACAAGCATGGAATGAGGAAGCGGTCGGTCAGACTCGTGATAAATTATAGCATTATATAAATTACTATAAATCTTGGTGAAATGTTATAATATTCTATAAATTACTAAATCTCATGTTGCAGTCGGTCATACTTGTGATACATAAGCATGACTATAAAAGTGAACTCGTGAGTCTTCCAACCCGCGAGTCCGCCAACCCGCGCATAGTGTCACATCTATTTTATACTATATTTCTATTTTATTTACTCTATATACATATTCCTTGTTTTTTTCTTTACATTTCAACTTATGTTCATGTCTATTTTTTTTGTACTTTTTTGTCATAGAAACAAACAGGAAAACCGGACACGACAAAGAACTCTCAACCAGAAATGTAGAAGAATCCATGCAAAGGTGCATATTTCTACCCGTGTTCCATATCCAATAGTTTTTCGTTTACTCTGTTTGTATTTGTTGCACTGGTTTGCAGCTCTGTTTTTTTTCTCCTTGGATACTCCATATCTTCCTGTATATTAACTTATCTTCATGTCAATTCTATTTTATGTGTTGTTATCTTGAAATAAATAAATTTGTAGTCCATCTTTTTTTTCATGTGTTCCTACGTAGCAACTTGCTTTCATGTCTATTGTATTCTCTGTATTACTACATTGAAACAAGAACACAGTAATTGGGCACAAGGATGGAGCCTTATGTGCCACATCTGAAAAAACTGGAGTGGAATATGCCGCAACAAATACAATGTGTATGCCTGAGACTAAGAGGTATGGTTACAAAAGACTATGATATGCATACGTAGTCCAATTTGTCCAGCTATATGTTTTTCCCATAGTTGATGTGTTTCTATCGCTTGATAATTATCACACTAAGTGTTTTTCTATGAGGCATACAGTTCTTTCCTCCCTTTCTTTTTCCTCTTCTATACTTATTCATTCTCGCTTTTCTTCTTCCCCTCTATTTTCCATTTTTGATTCTATACTTAGTCCCATGTCTGTGCTCGTGGGTTCCTAGGATGGCGGAGTGACGGATTCCATCTCCATCTATATCTTTACATCATGAGTTTGACCGACCGCCGTTCGTTTTCATAGTTGGAGAATTTTGTGGCCGCGGGTTCCTGCGTAGGCGCCATCGAACTCTCATGCCCCGTGTTCACGGTATACATCTTGCACCCGAAACTTCGGTGCTCTACAATTTGACCCCGGACTCGAACCTCCAAGCCTCAATCTACTTAAGATGACTCCATCTGAATGCTTGCATATAAATGTGCCAAGTCATATATTTTGTCTATTGCTTGTTGAGATAGATATAAACAACATCCTTTTTATCTTGAACCAGGGTCTGTTGAGCTCCAGCTATATTCCATGGCTGAAAAAAAAATTCCCAGTTCGTTTCCACACTTAGCCAATTTTATGGCCTTGGGTTCCCCCCAATGCATTATCGAACTTCCATGCCCCGTGTTTAGATATACATCTTGCACCCAAAACTACGGTTATCTACAATTCAACCCTGGACTCCTCGAACTCGCAAGCCTCACTCTGACTATGATAACTTTGTCTGACCGCCCCTCCTTTCCATACTTAAGACCAAGTGTTGTTATGTGACACATAAAGTTATTTAATCCCTTTGTTTTTCTCTTCTATACTTGTCGCTTTTCCCCTTTTCTTCTTCCCATCTATTATCCCTTTATGCTTCTATACATAGTCGCATGTCTATGCTCGCGAGTTCTCGGGGTTGCGGACTCATAAATTCTATATCCATCTATATCTTCACATCACGACTCTGACCGACTGTTGTTCATTTCCATACTTAGCCAGTTTTATGCCCGTTGTTTCCCAGCTAGGCCCTATGGAACTCTCATGCCCCATAGTCGATGTGTTTTCACTTGACAATTATCAGACAAACTGTTCTTCTGTCAAGCATAAAGTTCTTCGCTCCCTTTCTTTTTTTCCTATTCTATACTTATTCGCATTTCTATGATAGCGGGTTTCCAAGTCACAGACTCACAAATTGTATATCCATCTGTATCTTGACATCACGAGTCCGACTGACCACTTTCGTTTCCTTAGCCAATTTTATGGCCGCAGGTTCCCGGGTAGGCGTTATTGAACTCTCATTCCCCGTGTTCGGAGTATACATCTTGCATCCAAAACTTGGGTGATATACAATTCCACCACAGAATCCCACGTTCAAAAAAATACCAAAGCATCTTTCACTCCCCTCCATCCCCGCCACCTTCGCCCCTTCCCAATGCACATTAATTATGATTTTACTAGTGACAACTCACCACATATGTTCAAAAAGATTGGCATTAATAAGCGGAAAGCTCGAGAACATCTCCCATTAAAATGCATTAATGGGAGAATATTATGGAATCTGATTAGTTTCTTTCTATCAATCTTGAATTCGCAAAAAATGTTGGTTATTTTAGTTTTTTTAAGGTGTCATCATAGCAAGAATGCAATATTGTGCTGGCCCATTGTCATCTACAAAGGTGTTGCCATGATGCCCCTTTTTAGTATTGTGCATATATTACAGGTTCACATATTTGAGAGTATGCTTGCATATGAAAATGTTGCTCCACCCTTCCAATTTGAACATAGTTTGCATTTGTGCCACAAAGAACACTAATAAAATAAAATAATATGAAAATTGTTTAAGTAAATATAAACAAATTATCATCTAACCTGAACCTGATTTTGTCAAGATCCAAGTATATTACATAGCTCGCAATGTTTTCCCCACTTTTCCATACTTTCTCGATTTCCCTGCCATCTTCACACACTTTCCCAGTGCAAATTGATTACGCTTTTATTAGCTTTGAAAAGATTGGCATTAAAAGGCAAAAAGGTCGAGGACATCTCCCATTAAAACACATTGAACCAAGATTTATCGAAGATTATATTATGATGTTGCAGTGTCCATTTTAAATACAATGAGGAGCAAATGAACGTTCTCATCACCTTATGGCTGTAGCTCGACAACATTTTTGTGGAGATACCCTGAATATTTTCAGGCGCGAGGACCAGAGTTTTCAGTGGTCCATAGCTTATGACTACTACTCGTCCACTTCTGCCCAGAAGAAAGTTATCTCGACATCTAAAATTGCAGCGACAGATAGTGTCCCTGATTTTTTTTTACTTTAAGGACTTGGTCACGTGTTGCGCAGAGAACTATATTCTGAACCAACGAATTATCTAGATGGGCAACCATTCCCAAGTCTCTCTATCGCCTCAAGTATTTAGAAATATGTTAACACTTCCCGACCCAACGCCTACTTTCAAGGGCGAGAATTGCAGACAGTTCTTAAAGAAGCATGGTAATGAATTGGACCTCTTGTCGAAGTTCTTATAGGACCCAACGCCCACTCCCCAAGACATAGCCATATTACAAGTTAGTGCATTTAAAAACCTTTTTCGACAAATTGCATGGCTTTTCACAAGGATAACGAGACAAGAAAGTGCATCCGACATCTCTCGGATGATTTTGTATATTTTATATTTTACGGTCAAGGAACAAACCATCTTCCATTGCGACAAGTTGATTTCTATTGAAATCTCTTCCCAGTTATTGCAATACAGAAGGCAGAAGAAATTATTTATGTCATTGTTAAGGTCCTAACCCGCACATAGGTAGATCAATGTATTCGGATGTAATAAAGGTCAATATTAATAAGACCTTTCAATAAAATAGAATAAGACGGATGTAAGAAGACCTAATAGAAGCTTCCGCTTCTAGAAGGATCTTC
>SNQJ01S0001925.1:501948-520984 GCA_010110895.2 Picea sitchensis | reverse complement strand
AGATTCGGAAGTCTGACCCAAACTGGAGCAGAAGAAAGAACAACAGTCAGAGGATTGAAGCAAGGAGTCCAAACCATCATGCACAAACCTGAGTTTCCCCAAAACCAAGGGCAAGAGGCTAGGATCAAATCCCGATCTGCTGCTAGATCAAACTCTGCAATGAAGAAACCCTTCGAGCAGGGGTGAATGAACAAATCTTCCTTGATGAGAGGCTTCCAGTGGGCTGAGATCCAACCATTAAGATCCACAAGCCGCGACCAAAGTCCATTGAATCGACAGATTAAAGCATTTTCCCGGAAGTAATCTTCCTCGTCTTCAGCTTCCTGGCCCATGAGAAGAGAGATCGCTGGAGCTTCTTTAACCGAGCATGAGGCAGAAGGGAAGGAGCGAACTGAGGTTTGTGATTTAACAACATCACTGTAGGTTGATGGAACGCTACCCGAAGGGTCGGGGTCGAGAGGAGCCGCGCATGGCTGAGCAGCTGCAAAACCGTGTTGGGCGGAGCCGTTGCGTCCTGGTCCACTGTGAGAGGGAGCCGCCATTGAAGAGAGGCCTGCGGTCTTTGAAGAAAGAGCAGTTGCGGCCAAGAGGCCGAGCTGCAGAAAGGAGGCGGCTAGGGTTTAACCCTGGCCGCGGAAACGCCGTGAGCCTTTTTAAATTTGAAGGACATGGGGATGGGCTTTGATCCACTTATGTGTGCACGAGTCACGATACCATTTAATATGGTATCTCTGGGTGCAACCACACGTTCGACCACTACCTCAAGGTGTCCCCATGGCTCTAGGTAAAGCCCTCACGAGAATTGAACCTTGCCCAATGGTGAAAAACTCCTCGCTTTCCACCATTGGATCCAACCCCTTTGGGCGTTAACATGTTTACTTTTTAACATTTACCTAATCACATTAAAAAATTACTATAAGGATATGTAATTGCCACGTTTAAATGATTAAGTAGGATTAAACCATGCAGCCAAACTTTTCATATTACCACAAATAGATTACAAATTACCACAAACATTTTATGGCATGCATTCCGATACCTTCTTTCAGCATTGTCAGCCGCGAGTTAGCGGCTGTGCTAGTATAATACCTTATGAGTTGAGACTACATAATTATATATAACAAAGAAGTTAAATAACAACCTATACACACTAGCATGTAGCCTAACTTCTAAAATTAAAAATTAGTAGCGAGGGGTTTACTTAAAACCCTAACCATCTAATAAAGTTAGGGACGTAACCAGGGTTCGGAGGTGGTGTCAAATTAGGGTTTTGATGTCAAAACCTTAAAGGGATATTTGATATCCATATACGTAGATCTGGTCACTGGTGTGGTAGGACTCAGGAGCAGAAGGAAGCAACCATGTCGAAGAGAGGTACAGTTTCTAACGTTTGAATCCAACTTCGATGAGTTCTCAATATAAAGTTTATTATTCATTATAATCTGTAAACTGATATTATGCATGCATTGGTGCAGGGCGCGGAGGGAGCGCTGGAAACAAGTTCAGGATGTCACTGGGTCTCCCAGTGGCGGCCACAGTGAACTGCGCAGACAACACAGGTGCCAAGAACTTATACATCATCAGTGTTAAGGGAATCAAGGGTCGTCTCAACAGACTTCCCGCAGCATGTGTCGGAGATATGGTCATGGCTACAGTGAAGAAAGGCAAACCTGATCTCCGAAAGAAGGTTATGCCTGCCGTCATTGTTCGTCAGAGGAAGCCATGGAGGCGAAAGGATGGTGTTTACATGTATTTTGAAGGTATTTACTTGGCATCCACTTATGTCTCCCTCTGTTTGTTCTTGCAATTCAGTCTTGGAATAATGGGGTTTAATTTATTGGTCAACGGTGTTTAGGGTCTGTGGAATCACTTGCAAACCATATTGAATCCAGCGCAACAGGGTTTTTTATCGGATTGTGATCACTTTACCCATTTACGCGTTTGATTTTCGTTTTATGTTTTCCTTATTATCGATGCCAAATACGGCCTCAGCAAACAGACGGGAATTGTGCTTCAGCGTTTTGAAGTTATGTTCAACATAAACTATATAAATAATCTGTATTTTCATTTCTTCTCTTTGAAACAACAAGTTGCTTCCTTTTATCACCGTGAAGCAAGCGTGCCCTTCCCCATTTTAGGAATATTTCAATGCGATGTACGTGCCTTACAGTATTCTAGAATACCCCCTCGGCTAATAACCTACTATGGGGGTCCCTACTTTGCCAAAGTCGCTCACGACTTAGACCTGTCCCAACCTGTTGAAGCAGCCTGTTCAGAGGCTAGATGGGCCACGAGGGGTGGATCCTATCTTTGGGGGTATGGAACACTGCTGCTTTATCAACTCAGGAATCAATGATAAGAAACATATATGATCTGTTTTGTCAACTCCTGACAACCAGATTTTACAGTAAGGTTTCCTGCCTGCTTATACAACGCTATCATAACAGTACCACAGACTAGACAAGTTGAATAAAACCGAATAAATCAGAAACTTTAATAGAATAAATGAAGTGTCCTGATGCATGCAGGGCCATTAATTTACCTTATTATTCTATGGTAGTAAAACAGAAACAACTAGAAGACTCATGACAGAAAACAATTTCAGTGGAGGAGTAAATCCTTTAAGCAACAGAAACTGTGATACCAAGAAATGGCACATTATTCAATCTTGCCCCCAAATAGTGGTGGCGAGGTTTACAAACTTCATTCTGTGCAGCGTCTTCCTTAGCTTGAATACTTCTTGTAGCTGGTGCTTTGGTCTGTTGTCTGCATCCTCTATTTTCCAACTGTTTTGGATGACTAAGCTGCTAACATGGCTTTAATGCGCACGTACCTTTGTGTTTTTCCTTTCATGATTAATTTTTAGATCTGATTACAGATCAGACCTACCCTCTTTATGTTGATGGCCACCATCCACTAGTTTGGTATCTCCACAATCTTATCTTGGGACTTGCGTGTATTGGATATTTGTTGGCGGTTGGGCATTGGCCTCTGCCCTAGACTCTTTGCCTTAACTCGGGCTCTGGCTCTGGCTCTGGCTCTGGCTTTGTCTCAGGGTCAGTCTTGGGACTTGTGGGTATTTCATATTTGGCTCTGGCTCTAGCTTTAGCTGTAGCTCTGGCTCTTGTTTTAGCTTCTTCTCAGACTCTTTGCCTTAGTTCAGGCTCTGGCTTGGGCTCAGGCTTAGTCTTCTGTTTTCAGTTCTAGCCTTCCATGTTTGCCACCGTCTTTCTCTAGCTGCCTGACAGTCTTCTACCAGGTGGACATTTTACTTATGGGTCTTTCGTTTCTTTGTAATCTGAAAACCTTTTAGAATATTTTTCTTAAATTTTTGTTTTGAACCTCTTTTTCCAATTAATATGGTACTCAAGAATAATTCAGACTTCCAGTTTTTATTTTTATTTTTGGTTTTATATTTGTTTATTAAATTTATCTATTTTTAATTTCTAGTATTTTGTAATATCTTTCTGCTATGCCCAGTGATCTTTTGTCAGGTGCTTCCAGTCTCATTGGCTGAGTTCAACAAGTTGGCAAACTTCCCCAAAGATATGCATATAATTCATCTGTCAGGCCATGATCAGATCCTTCATCGTCTCTTTTTCCTAATGCCAGGAAGCCATACTCTTTTCTCTTGTTGTTTTGCCCTTTCAACCAAATGTTTGCATGCAGCATAGTCTGTCAATTTTTTCCATTCCCAAGGATGCATGCTCCAATACCAAAATAATCTGTTTTCTCAACTCCTGATAAACATATTTTACAACAGGGTTTCCTTGCTGCCAATACAGTGTTGTTATAACAGAATTAAAACCCCATCACGAATAAAACTGAATAAATTAGAAGCTTTGGCAACATGAATGGGGTGTTCAGATGCATACAGGAACATTAATTTACTCAGATCACAATCCATGGGATCAAAATTGTAGAATAGCAAGATTCATGGCGGAGGACAGTTTCAACAGAGGAATAAATCCTTTGAGCTACAGAAACTCTTATGCAGAGAAATGTTGCTGCAGTATTTTATCTTGTGCCCTAACAGTGGCAGCAAGGTTTGCAAATTTTATTTTGTGCTGCATCCTTTTGACTTCCTTAGCTGGACTGCCTCCTGCATTCGGTGGCATGACCTCTTGTGTGCAGCCTATCCTCTGTCTTTTAAAGAACTGAAGGGAGCTCTAACAAGCCAAAACTCTCTTCCAACAATCTGTTAGGATGACTTAAGCTGCTAATGTGGCATGAATGCCCACATAGCTTTGCTTTTTTCATTTCCATGGTTATTTTTTAGATCTGTTTACAGATCAATCTACATTCACATGTTGTATACAATTTTGTCAAGCAACATATCTGGATTTTGCAAGCAAATCTTAAGGCATTTTGATTTCTTGTTACTGTATGTAGGTGCTTAAGTTTATTGAGTTTCTTATCTAGCTGGATATTCCAGCTCAAGAATATATTTTCTAATGAAGCTCCTTTGCTGTCGTTTTGAGCACTTAATAATATAAGCTGATTGTTTTGTTTGTGTAGTTCCAGTGAACGATGTGTCACTGTTATTCATACCTTTTTTTTGGTTTGTTTTCTTGCAGACAATGCTGGTGTAATAGTAAATCCAAAAGGAGAAATGAAAGGTCAGTATATTTTAAGTAGTTGCATGTTTTTATTTGAATATTTGTAAAGCAAATACCCAGGTCTAGCGAGAAGTGTTAGTTGTCACTCGTTAATTATATGGAATTATAGAAATGGCACATGCAACAGCCTGTGATTCCTGCTGATATGCTCCTGTATGATTATGTTCTTTCTGTTTTATAGATTCATTTATGTGTGCTTATTAAATATTCCACTGTCACAGGATCTGCTATTACAGGACCTATTGGCAAGGAGTGTGCTGATCTATGGCCCAGAATTGCTAGTGCTGCAAATGCTATTGTCTAACTAGGGGCTGTGTGAAGTGCTTGAGTGGTTCAGATGACATTCGACCTTCAGAAATTACACAATTCTTTATGACGACTTAGCTTGCAAGGCTAGATATTATCAACATTTTTAAAATACTAGGACATTTTCTACAATGTATTCCTTACTTCAACAACATTGTTGGAAATAAGGTCCAGTTTTTGCCTGAGTCAATTTGATATTGTTATTTTCCAAAGGTTTTTAAGTGAGAAATTCCCGTTGTTGGTTTACAACTTATTTTCTTACCAATATGTATTTTGTTGGTTTATCAATAGATATGTCTTTGTATCTTGGCCTTGAGCTTGTTTTTTGTGACATACATAGTTTTTAATCATATATAACAAATGGGTATTTTAGTGGCTGTGGGTTTACAACTTATTTTATTACCAATGTGTTATTTGTTGGTTTATTAATAGATTTGTCATTGTAATTTGGCCTTGAGCTTTTTTTTTGTGACATATACATAGTTTTTCTCATATATCACGAAGGGGGATTTTAGTGCTTATCTAGTAGTTTTGATTGTTCCCATTTTACTTTTACATTTGATGTTTGGTAAGATCTATCCATACTCAAATACGAATGGATCCCCCTCATGAAGCTTTTCTAGAGTTGGCACATGTGATGGTAGTATATTTTGTATCTGTGCATCTTGGTTGTTTTTTTTAATATGTTTTTTTTAAATATCCTTTGCTTGTTCCTAAAATTATAAATATAGAACTCCGTCCATAGATCAGCACCTTGTACATCCATAATTTTATACTAGGTCTGCAGATATATTCTTAGAACAGAAACATAGCAAAAATGAAACATAGATTTGAATTATGATTGTTGATTAACATGCTGGACTTGGGATTCATGGCTAAAATACTTACTTGGAAACTCTGCATGGAGTTGCCTCTTCTTCCATGCATGCAAGCAGAGCATAGAGAGCTTCATTCATGATGATTTCCAGGCAGCTATGAAGTTTCCTTTTAAAAACTGGTTATTATGCAGCTGAGCAAAGATTCTCGTGTAATGATGTAGCTTTTTTCTCAATATGGGCACTAAGGTGGTCATTTTGGTCATCGTTGTCCCTCATTTGTGAATTGAAAGCCAATTATAGTGTAGTCGATTCTTTGGCTTCTTTGAGTTGGAGGAGCTGACATTCTATCTTGGCAGTGTTACAATCCTGCTTGGCCTTAAAATTCATGAACCTTTCGTGGGTATCAGTGGGATTTGGCTTCTGCTGCCCTTTTTCTGCAGGTGCTTTAGAACTTTTTGAGGGTTCCTGTACATTTTCATTGAGCAGTTTGTGAAAACTGCAATTTTGGCGGTTGCCATATCTTTTCCACAGGAAATTTCTAAATGATTTCTGATTTCTTTAAAGTGTATCATTCTTTAACTGAGAATGATCCTTTTCCTCCTGATTTGAACATAATATACTTTCCCTTCATTTGCCAAAAATTTCCTGCACTTTGATAGGCTATTCCTCAGGATTGTCAACCTGCTGTGTTCCTTCCGGTCCAATAAATTTTCTTCATTTCCTCGTTAACATACTCTGGAGAAGGATTGTCCTTCAGAGGTGCATGACGATCTTAATTTCACAGATAACACCAGAGCAAAATGCATATTCTCATCTTTACAGAAAATGTTCACTTGCAGCTGATCTGTCCTTGTAGGGTGTCTAATTTGAAAATTAAAAGCAGCAAAAAATTGTTGGATTTCTCATACCGCTGAATTGCTCAAGTAAATCTTTACCATGGTGTTTGGTTATATGTTTGCAAAGGGATCATCACATATTTTGTGAATTTGATGTGCAAAGCATTACAGAACTACATTTATTGGCAATTCACAGCTATTGGATATTTTATGGCAGATTTTTGTTATGAATTTCAGGCCAAGTAACATTTAAACCATTATTTCATTATCAAAATCCACAGCATCGGCTTTCTGGAATTTTGCTGTGTGACTCATTTGCAGGTGAACTATTATAGTCAACATCACTGAAAGTATTGTTTTTCTTTAATTTCCAATCTAAGCGTGTAACATTATTGGAAATAGCTGAACTGTTATAGTCAACATCACTGAAAGTATTGTTTTATTTGAAGTTTCCAATCCGATGCGTAACATTTGTAACATTAATTCCCAAATGGGTAGTTGTTTTCTCCTAGAATCATCTAAAGATTGAATTGGTCTAATGGACTGTGGCATCTCTGCTTGCTGAACTACCTGGATGGAAGATTTTAAAGTTTGGTTCACGCGGTGGTATTGTATGCCATGTATTCAAAAGGTGTGAAAATTTGTATTTTATTACATGAAAATGATTATTGCTTTCTAGGAAAAAATAGCTAGATATGGATGTTGATTGGGATAGAGTGCATCTTTTTGATATATGGCTTTTGAATGCCAACTGCGCCGCATGCTGTTTTTGCATAGATAGGTGCTTGTTATTATTTTTAGATAGATGCTTCCAATCAACACGAGCAAGTGGACTTGTGAAACCACTGTTGAGATTAATAGGAAGTATTTATTTGTTTATGTCAACCAAGGATCTTGCTTTCAGAGACTAAAGTAGCTGGGAGGAATTTATTTGGGTTCGTCTGAGTAGTTAGAGATAAAATGCTCGTTTTGATAAAGATATGGTAAGAGTTTTACCTGGTTTTCATTGTGTAAGAGTCGAAGGTTGTGAGAAAGGCTGTTGGCAATGTATGTTATGTGAAATCTGAAATAAGTTATGATCTATACAGGATCAAGTGGAAGGCCCTCTCCAGTAGGTTGGGTCAACCCCGAAGCTATACTCCAATTATATAAACATAAGTGAAATTCTAGTTAGTTTGGCTATGTTTTGGCAGCAGACCATTGCTAGTAACACAATGAAATTTCATGCTTCATTGTCTTGCGTGTTTAATTCCAATTATGATGTCTCTAGAATCAATTAGTCCAGATGAGTTGGGGTCACATGTTCCAGTTGATCAACTTTAGAGGCCATTCTCATGCTATTTTAGGTTTCCTAAATATTTTCTTTATCACTATAATTCTTTTTAGGTGTTTTGGGTCTAATTCTTATCAGTCATATTACTCTTCAAAGTACATTAATTTGACAGTTCAATTTTAGATTTATCGTGTTCTTCGTTGATAGTTATGTATTCGATGGAGAGTATCGACCATCAAATATTCAATACTAGACCTAACTATCTATAATGGTATTTCATGTCGAACATTGACATCTCTTATCTCGTGTTTCAGTTAAGTTCGTACTTTTGCCCTTGTTTCAATTGCACATGTATTAGAATGTCCAGTGGCCTAGATTCAAATTTGTTTGGAGCGACTGCAAAGGTTGTTGGATCTAAAATGCTGATTGAGAGTTTTTGCTGTCTTCTTGTTCAAACCAAAATTGTATTTGATTCAATACTGAGTTTTAGTCTTTATGAGTTTTTGCTGTCTTCTTGTTCAAACCTAAATTATATTTGATTCAATACTGAGTTTTAGTCTTTATGAAAACTGTTTAACAACTCGAGTTTAGATTAGTGATGTGAATTCCTTTATTATATGATCAGAAAAAATGGATTAAATTTCATTCTCGTAACTTTCTAGGAAATGATGGATGGATTATAGGTTTTCAGGTTCTCATTACTTCAATCCAAAAACATTCTGGAACTCCTTGAACCGCTTGACAGCGTTCTAACTTGGGTAATTTTGACTTTAAGAAGGTTCTAGAGGCACATCATCTAGCTCAAAAAGGCTCTTAATGCATGTGCCTTTAACTAAATAACTTTTTGACCTCCATTTATATCGGGGGCAGCATGCTTAGAGGGCTGAATAGTGTACAATTCAACCTCATCCTCTTCTTTATACAAAGCAATGTTGATATTTGTCAACGGTCAAGAATCTATAAATTTGTTCATCACCCTTGAAAGTTTCAAGAATCTATCAATTTGCGCATCACCCTCGAAAGTTTGCCATCGTTTGATTTTTTTTGGATAGGCCAAGAGTGGAGGCTTGAAATCTTGGGAATAGCAGTGATGTTAACAACAGCAAACAAATTGTCGAAACATATCTGAGAGTTCATGCTTGTATTGTTTTCAACCTTGGATGCCTGGTTTGGCAGACCTCTTTCCTTTGGTTCACTATTGGGTTAGAATTTGCAAAGCTTTTTGAAAAGCCCGGTGCCCATCTTTCTTGCAGTGTCCAGAGCCAAAATTATGGCCTCATACTCTGCCAGTTAGTTCCTTCAAACTCCTGTTTGAAACCATGTGGGAACTGCTCTTTTTTAAAGGAGAAACAAGAAGAATCTTTGCCCCATTTCCATACATATTATGTGCTTCATCAAAACTAAGTCTAGAGGTTAGAGGGATTAGGCTTTCCTTATTCAAACGTCAAATTCTCACAACCATTTGTAGGGGTTAATTCATAATTAAGTAGGAAGTTCTCAATGTTATTGGAGTTGTAAGAAGGAAAAGTTGGGTGGGTTCTTTTGATTATGGGCTCTCTATATATGCAACACGTGTGACTCCCAAATATATGTATAATAACATATATGCAGCATTCCTCATATATGTATAATAGCATATATGCATATATGTATAATAGCATACATGATAGATCATATTGAAAGCCCCCCAATGTCCGGATGACAACATCCCATAAGTAGGAGGACCAATTCCAATCATCACATCTATTGTAACAAATTTTCCTGGTGATTTAGATCATCACCACCACCTGGAATTGAAAAAGTATGGATCTTTATAGGGTTTTGTGCTTGTAACCCTCTACTTTTTCTATGAAAGTTATGGATATGGAGGTTTTGGTGCTCAAGAGTAATGTAGAAAGGAGGGTTAAGTTCATCTTGAAAATTTCCGAGTGCAAATTTGGCTGCATCACCTTGTTAGTTAAACAGGTTAGCTTGCAAGGGAATTTCATCCTGGAGAATTATTGCATTTGCAAATGTGCTAGTAGTTTTGTCTTGTGAGATTTGTACTCAGGTATGTTAGGTTGGGGGCCTCTTTTTAATTCCCAAGAATCATGATACATCTTCCCAATGAGTAGGGTTTTTGACAACATCAAATAGAGGCCTTCGGATTTTGAGTTTGCTTAATTTATCCCAAATATCAAAGGGATAAATTAAGGGCTTTGGTAGTAGTAGTTGGCTTGGCTAGGATGGTCTAGATTTTGGAAATTTCTCATTATTTTTAGCAACATGGGCATTTTTTGGGTTGTAAAGTTGGAGGGTTTTGGAAATTTCTCATTATTTTTAGCAACATGGGCATTTTTTGGGTTGTAAAGTTGGAGGCCTTAAGCAATGCCTCCTTTTTTTGAAGTTTTAATATCCTTGTTTGTGTCCCTACTTAAATTTTTGCCCCCTTTCACTGCACCATCTCTACTAAAATTTTTGGGTAATGAGCGTTGGTCAAAGATCTTATTTCATTCTTAGTTTGGCCATGATAGTATTGGATGCCATTTTGCGCTGAACATGGTTTAGGTCAAAGAGTTGAGGTTTCTCTTACTTAGCGTCTCTTTCTCATCTTCTCTCGTGGGTAGCCTATGTTCGTGACAAAGCTAAGGGATGCTTGTGAAAATTAATTTTGATTGTATAGGAAAGAACAAATTAGGGAAAACCAAGAGTTGTAACTGTGAATGGGAAATCAAGATTTACTAAGAAACAATTTCAAACTCAACTATTTATGTCAAAGAGCACCCACTTAGCAAGAGCTCTTACATTTTGTAATTTTTGAAACTATTTCTAGAATTTTAATGAGAAGAAACCCTCAAGTCCATTTTGGAGGAAAACAATTTTGTGTTTGTGATCTCTCTGTTGTGAATTACTTCCAGCTTATTGCACCAGAGTAGCTTATGCCCTCAACTTATAGGACTTCTTACTACTACCTTTCATCTAGGTTTGCAAAGTCTAGGAACTTAATACACAGTTATCATGTTGATTAGAAGGTTGACCTGAAATTTTCAATTGAAAAAGATGAATAACTGATCATTGTATGGAATATTTATGAGCCAATGCCAAAGAAAAATGATTTGGAGGAGTTAATCTGAAATGTTTCTCATCCGATCATTCCTACTTGCACCAATTCGTTGGAGTTAGTCTCTGTTGAACTGGACATAGTAATATTAGTAAAAGTGTTGGTACTCAAGTCTGGACATTTATTGACATTCATTTTGAATTTAAATGATTCATTTTTATATATTTACAGTTGCACATGCATGGGTTCAAGTCTAGATGGCACAAATCATATACACAAATTCAGTGGGAGCTATGATTAAGATACTTGATTTGAACCTCTAGGTTAGTGTATTGGTTTGATGAATCATTTTGAAAGATGGATTGGATAGGGGTCGATGTACATCTCCAAAGATTTTTTTTGGCACTATTAATTTTTTAAACTAGATGCAATTGATATCAGGTAAAAGGAAAATGATTTTGATTGATGATACAAATAAGGTCATGGTGGTGGAAATTTATTAGTAGTAGACAATTAAATTGGTGGAAATCCATTAGTAGTATAGACAATGAAACCCATGGTGGTGGAAATTCATTAGTAGTAGACAATTAAACTGGTGGAAATCCATTAGTAGTAGACAATGAAACCCAGATCCATAATTATTCCTTCACCTATTTCAATAGCTAGTGTTTTTGGGATAGATCCTTTTTATTTGTCTTTTGCAAGTCTATTGGATCTTCTATCACGACGGACATATATGTGTTGGCTAGTGTCATGACTTACTTGAAGACCCTTTGATTAAACATAACCATTTGAGATTTGGAAGAGCTTCAAGTGAATCGTGAATTTTGCATCACAAATTCACCTTGTTTTCTTTAATGCAACAGTTTTTTATAACATTTCTTCCCAGATATAGACAACTATGTCAGCTAACTAAGTCATACAATTTCAAGCATCACAAAGTACATAAAACATGGTAGCTCATTTATCTAAATAAAAAAGAGTTTCCGGATCTTGTCTCCATTGGACTATATATACCATATTTTTGACAAGTTTGCAACCAGTCCTAGATTGTTCACTGAATTTAAGAAGGATATTTTTTTCAATGTACTATTAAACACCAAAGATGTTAATGGAAGATGCAATCAACATGCATGTAAGGATTATTTAAAAGCTATTATTCAATAACGGTTGGAATAATGATTCATTTATCATATTTTAGATGTAATTGTTTTTAGCATTATTGTTATTTTGTTATGTCTCGAAAGTAATTAAAGTTCGAAAATATGTTTAAGAGATTTGTGGAGAGATTATTGGAGAGATTGTTGAGAGATTGTAGGAGAAGATGATTTCCCGTAACATCTTCTCTCATTGTATAAATTTATGCTTTGGTAATGAGAAAGTTTGAGCCAAGTGTGCATTGTTGTTGGGTTATTTGCTCCATTATCGACTTCTACCTCTTCCTCCTAGTACCAATCTAAGGAGAAATTTTGAAAATGCCAATATGCAAAGTAATGAATCTATTCATGATTACATCACAAAGATGCAAGATCTTGTTAATCAGATGAGGTCCTCAGGTGACGATGTCCCAGAAATGAGACTAATTGAGAAGATTTTAAGAAGTGTTTTGCCCAAGTTTCAGATGTTCACCACTAGTATTATGGTTTCCAAAGATTTAAATACAATGAATATTGATGAATTAAGTGGATTTTTGCTCATTGTTGAAGAAAACCAACCAACTGGAGAAGTGGAGCATGTTTTTTCTACAAGGCACAGAGGAAGAGGAAGAGGTAGAAGTCAATATCAAAATCAGAGTCATAATAGAAATCCACAACAATCATAAAATTATCAAGTAAATTCATTTACTTCAAGAGGAAGAGGAAGAGGAAGAGGAAAAGGAAGAGGAAGAAGAGGAAGAGGAAGAGGAAGAAGTCTAAGTCAGTTTAGAGGAAGTTCAAGTCAATTCAAAGGACGAAGCATAGACGATTTTCATGGAAGAGGAAGAGAAGGATTTCAAGAACGACAAGGTCCACAGTGTCATTATTGTCATAAATATGGTCATCTTGAAAGAAATTGTTATGCAAAAATGAGAGATATGGAAAACAAAGGTGCTAATTCAGTTGTAGAAGAAACCAAGAATGATAAGTTATTCATATCAAGTTTCATGGTACATAATGAAGAAAGTGAAGCATGATATATTGATTCGCGATGTTCAACTCATATGACATTTCAAGAGGAGTTGTTTACTAGAATTAATGACAACTATTCTGGTAAAGTTGTATTTGGTGATGATAGAGTTTCAAAAGTTAAAGGGAAATGCACAGTTGCAATTCTAACACTGCATGGAAAGAATAAGTTTATTGATGACACATTGTTGACACCAACATTGAAGAAGAATCTAGTTTCTGTAGGACAAATGATGGATCATAACTATAAGTTAGTATTTGATAACAAGTAGTGTTTAATCGTGGATAAGTTGAATCACAATGCAATTGTGGCAAAAGGAGAAATGATTGAAGATAGAATTTTCAAGCTTTCTTTTGATTCAAGTAAATCACAAAGTTTGAATGTAACAAAAGAGATGAACAAGAAGATTTGGCATTTAAGAATGGGACATTTAAATTTCCAGAGTTTGGTGTTGCTTCGAAAGCAGAATATGGTGAATGGTCTTCCTTATATTAAGAATGGCGATGACGTATGTGAATGATGTATTTTTGGGAAACATCACAAGGAAAGTTTCTCAAATAGAACTTGGAAGGCTAGTGAACATCTAGCGTTGGTGCATTCAGATTTGTGTGGTCCAATGGAGACAATGTCTTTTGGAAGAACTCGTTATTTTCTCACTTTCATTGATGAGTTTTTAAGGAAGAGTGTTCTCATTTTCTTGAGTTCAAAGCATTGGTTGAAAAACAAAGTGGTTTTAAGATTCTCACCCTAAGAACAGATAATGGGGGAGAGTACAGGTCAAATAAATTCTCGAATTATTGCAGGAATAATGGTATAAAGCGAGAGTTTACCAATTCATAATCTCCTCAACAAAATGGAGTGGCGGAGAGGAAAAACAAAACCATAGTTGAGATGGCTAGGAGCATGTTAAAGGCTAAGTCACTTGGTAATGAATTTTGGGCTGAAGCAGTACAAACATCAATATACACTCTTAATAGATGTCCTACAAAGACAATGTTGAATTTGACTCCCGAAGAAGCATGGTCAGGACATAAACCAAGTGTTGTACATGTGAAAGTTTTTGGTTGCATTGCATATGCACATGTTCCGAAGGAAAAGAGAAGCAATTTGGATGATAAAAGTGTGAAGTGTATTTTCATTGGTTACAATATTGAAACAAAAAGTTACAGGTTGTTTGATCCTCAAGCAAAGAAAGTAATAATAAGCAAAGATGTTGTATTTGATGAGCATGGAATTTATTAGTCAGAACTTGTACAGTGGAAATTAAAAGAAGATACAGTTACTGGGGATGAATCACATTCCAAGTTAGTAAAGGAAGATGAAGTTAAGAAGAAACCTAAGTGGTTTGAAAGAAGTCATTCAGAAAACAATATGTTAGATAGACATTTTGAAAGAAGGATTACTAGATCCCAAAGTAATCTTGTGAATTATGCACTTATGACACAGGTAATGAAGATGGATGAACCACAAACTTATGCAGAAGCATCAAGAAAGAAAGAATGGAATGAAGCTATGGAAGCATAGTTGAATGCTTTGGTGAGAAATGATACATGGGATTTGGTGAACTTACCAAAAGGTAAAGAAGTGATTGGTACTAAATGGGTTTATAAAACTAAGTATAAGTCAGATGGCACAATTGATAAGTATAAGACTCGTTTTGTTGCAAAAGGTTATGCACAAAGAGAAGGCATTGATTATACTGAGACATTTGCCCCAGTGACAAAGCTGGATACAATCATGATGGTTCTTGCATTAGTTGCTCATTATAAATGGACAATTTTTCAAATGGATGTTAAGTCAGCTTTCTTGAATGGTTATGTGGATGAAGAAATTTATGTGGACCAGCCTGAAGGTTTTGAAGTTCCAGGTAAAGAAGATAATGTTTACATGTTGAAGAAGACTTTATATGGTCTTAAATAGGAACCAAGGGCTTGGTATTCAAGAATTGATAAATACTTCCAGGATCATGGCTTAGTCAAAAGTTTATCTGAGCCCAATCTTTATATTTTTTAGTCAGGTCAGGATATTCCGATTGTTGCACTTTATGTTGATGATTTGATCTACACAGGAACAATGCCGAGTTATTTCAAAAGTTTAAGTCACACATGATTGCTGAGTTTGAGATGACATATCTTGGAGAGTTACATTATTTCTTGGGAATTGAAGTTTGGCAGAAAGAAGATGGTATTTTGATGTCACAAGGCAAGTATACTTTGGATATTTTGAAGAAGTTCAGAATGATGAGTTGCAAGCTAGCAACAACTCCTTTGGAGGTTGGGTTGAAGTTATACAAACATGATGACTTCAAATTAGTTGATATTACTTTGTATCATCAATTGGTTGGAAGTTTGATCTACTTAACTACAACTCGACCATATATATCTTTTGCAGTCAGTATGGTATCTAGATTCATGTCAAATCCCAAGGAAATACATTGGAAAGAAGCTAAGAGGATTTTGAGATATCTACGTGGTACAATTGGTCATGGTTTGATATACAGATCTACAAAATATTTCAGGCTTATTGGTTATACAGATTCAAATTGGGCAGGTTGCATGGATGACAAGAAATCAACTTCAGGGTATTCATTCAGCATGGGTTCAGTTGTAGTTGCTTGTAGCACTAAAAAACAACCTACAATTTCTCTCTCCATAGCAGAAGCAGAGTATAAAGCAATAGCGACAACAAAATGTGAAGCAATTTGGTTGAGAAGAATTTTGGAGGATCTTCATGAGCAACATGAACATCCTATTCAGTGGATATGTGATAATCAAAGTGCTATTCATATGCCAAAAAATCCAGTTTTTCATAAGAAGACCAAGCATATTGATATTCAGTATCATTTTGTTTGAGATTTGGTTCAGCAAGGTGTGGTCGAGATCAGGCATTGCAGAACAAAAGAACAAGTAGTTGATATTTTCACCAAAGCACTATCAAAGGAAAAGTTTTACAAATTCATAGATGATCTTGGAATATTTCCAAATGATCATTATGGGGGAGAAATGTTGGAATAATGATTCATTTGTCATATTCTAGATGTAATTGTTTTTAGCATTATTGTTATTTTGTTATGTCTCGAAAGTATAATTAAAGTTAAAAAATATGTTTGAGAGATTTGTGGAGAGATTATTGTAGATATTGTTGAGAGATTGTAGGAGAAGATGATTTCCTGTAACATATCCTCTCATTGTATAAATTCATGCTTTGGTAATGAGAAAGTTTGAGCCGAGCGTGCATTGTTGTTGGATTATTTGCTCCATTATTGTGCTCGTGTTTTTCTTCAATAACTAGAGTTGGAAAAAGGTAAAGGTTTCTCAAACATAAGGATTCATATTGATATTAAAGATTCAAGTCATGGATACCAAGGGCTTAGTTGATCAACTCGGCTTGGCAACTAAGGTGCTCATGGGAATGCCACAAAAAACGCATTGCTTTCTCTCACAGTTGGACTTCAAGAACCTTCGTATTTGAGTTATGCAGTTAGCTTATATCTAACAAATCTAATGAGTTATGGAAAATAAAGTGATATGAAAGAATAATAGCTTGAATTGCATCCTTTTGCAATTCCTATTATGCAATATAATCTATGGCCTTGCTAAAGACTTAGAGGATAAAGTAGAATGTTCAAATAATGAGAATAAAGTTCAACCATTACATTTTGTCACTGATAGTGGATATTAGGTTATTGATGGAAGGGGTTAGAAATATAAAATTAACACATACTCACTTGTATTCAATTTTGACCTAAAATATGAGGTAAAACAAATATGTGACGATCTGGTGCTCCTCCTGGACATACTTTTTTAAACTTGAAAATGCATGTGCTATCACATGAAGATGAAATAAAATATATCTAAATATAATGCTACAAACATGAAATTATTTCATCCTTGACATGACCCTTTTACTCATGAGAGAATTATCAAAAAATCATATTTAAAATTGATTTGACTATAATGGTAGGCGATTCTCTTGTAGAACTTAGGGAACTTAGGGGACTATGGCGGGAGAGGAAGAGAAAAGGAAGAGGAGGTTGAGGGATAAGAGAAAGAAGCAAAGGAAGAGAGGGAGGAGGAAGAGGGAGAAACAAAAGAGTAGGGGGTGGGATAAGAGAAAGTGGAAAATGAAGAGAGGGAGGAGGAAGAGGGAGAACAAAAGAAGAAGATGATGGGGGAAGAAAAAGATGAATAGAGTGAGGAGCGTGGAAGAAAATATAGGAGTGGAATAAGAGAAGAGGGAAAGAGTGAGATGGAGGAAGAGTGAAAGGAGATGAAGAGGGAGATATTGAGAGGAAGATGATTCAAGAAGGAAAGGAGGGAGAGAAAGGGAGGAAGAGGAAAGGGGGGAGAAAGAGAGAAAAAAGGCAGAGAGGGAGAGGAAGGAGAAAGGGGAGAGAAGGAGAGGGGTAGGAAGAGAGGAAGAGGAAGGAGAATAGAGGATAGGAGGAGAGAAGATGAGATAAGAGGAAGGAGAAGAGGAAGGAAAACCCAAATCCATCTCCAAAACCCAAATCTGGTTTTGTTTTAAATTTGCACATTTTTTAAAAAAGGGGGAAAATGAAGGAAAACCCAAATCCCATCTCCAAATCAAAATTTCTTTCACTCCAAAACTCAAATCCCATCTCTAAAACCCAAATCCCATTTTTTTGTTAAATCTACAAATAAATTTTTTTTGGGGGGCAATTGACAAAAAACTTACCCATGTGTCTAAGAGATTTGGTGATCCCCCACAAATCTCCCTTGGTTTCTCCTCTTTAGTGCCCCCATAAATCCCTTTATCTCCAAGAAGCTCAACCCCAAACCCTCATGTGAAAAATAAATGAGTGACCCCCCTGTTTTAACTTATATAAGAAATGTACAATAAGTTCGATGCAAGATCATTTTGTGTTTTTTTTTTAGTTTTATGTTGCATCAACGTTGGTTATGATGATGTTGAGAGAAATCATGCATTGAGCCACATCATTTGCGCATCACCAACCATTTTTTATGTGTCGTATTTGCATCATCTTAATGTCATTCAACATCATGTAGTATGATGCTAATGCAAATAATGCATCATCCCCACATTGTTGTGTGTCATTTAAACATTGATATAATGTCATGGTTGTTCCAAATTTGCCTCCAATAACTGCACTTCAAAATTAATCAATGATATTATATTTATAATAATATTCTAATTAATTTAAAAAATTATTATTATTATTATTAATATTTATAATTAAAACATCAAATTATTACTATAGTTACTATTATAATTATAATTTAGAGGTGGTAGGTGTGGGGGTAGTCATCGTTGAATTTAAGGGAAACCAAGGGTTTGGGCTACCATGAACAATAACATTGAGGCATTATCCCTATACAAAAGCCTCTTACTTCTTAAGTCCCAAAGGATTTGTGTGGTGACAGTCACAGGGGATTCTATGTTCACTCTAAGAGCAATTATAAATAAACTATCCCAAATAGGCCAAACAATTTATACTCCATCTACTTGGCAAGTGATTCAAGGATGAAATGACTATTAGTTATGAAGTGGTGGAATTTCACTATTATACTCCTTTGATCACTTGTGTGAATTACAATTATGTGCATGGTGTTAACTCCCAAAAACGCACCAACATTTTTGAAGGAAATATGCCTAATCTTGTAGGGAAAAAATTTCCAGCTTCCCTAGATCCAAATACAAATCTGATTGCATCATTGGAAAGCTTATGATCTGTAGTTAAAAATCGACTATTTGAACGTGTAAAACAGACATTCCACGGCTGAGAAAATTGATTTTTACCAAAGGCAATTTTTTGCTGGAAATTCTGACTTTCGGTGGTTTAGGCGAACAGGGCGACTGTTCATTAACCACCGAAAGCTGCGCTTTCGGTGGTAAATTCGCACAGAATCTTTCCAGTCAACCACCGAAAGCCTGTTTTAACCAGAATTTTCGAAATTTCGCCCAGATCAGGAATTTTTGAAGCATAATGAGATGAA
>SNQJ01S0001925.1:479192-494429 GCA_010110895.2 Picea sitchensis | reverse complement strand
GCCTAGGAACTCAGTTTGATTAAGGGTTCGATTTTGGATAGAGTAATTGGCTATTGTACTCAGATTTTCTATGTTAATACAGATCACAGGTTCCTTTCAATTTTGATTGTCAGCTTTCCATCTTTCTTCTGCATTATTATCTGTGTTGTCAAGCTTTGAATGTCTGTTATCCCATTGTTTAACTCATAGCCTGATAATAAGTCTCTTGATTGTTTCTTAGACCCTACATTGTACTGGTTTAGTTACAATCTTTTCTCCACCCACTTCAAAAGTTATCTGCTGATTAATCAATCTTTGAGAGCACTGTCTATTTGTTTATCATTTTCATGTTTGAATGCCATAAGCTGTATTGAGTTGTCCCATTGATCCATCTTTACAAAATACAAAAACATTTATTTCTTAAGTTACCAAGCACCTTTGGTCTGCAACCACAAAGGGTTTCTTGGAGTGATAACACATGGTGTTGTAGTTCGATGATAAATGTGGGTTAATAACTAGGGAAAAACATATTTTGTTGTGGCTCTTGAGGTTTAAGATCTTCCTTGTTTTGGTTCTTGATTCATCAACATGTAGTTGAATGCTTAGCTGCGTCCTCTATGAGTTGAGCAAGTTCAAAAAAGAGTGAGCTCAATATTATAAGAAAAATCCCTCTTAGGACCACCCTATGAATAAAATATCGTCGAAAAGTTATCGATCAATACTTTGATGGTGTGAAGTTAGAAATTTGATTTGATGTTGTGACCTACTTATTCATCTACCCATAAACCTTACTAGGCAAGCTACATAAACCACACCCTCAAAATCAGTTCAAAGACTTTTGACATCTCTAAGTTAGTCACCGGATCATGGAATCCAAAGGTGACAGTAAAGATAAGAAGGGTGAATGCAAGAAAAATAAGCCCCCATTTCTAGATATTCCATTGAGTATGTTCATCCCCCTCAACTCTTCGTTGATGAAAACTCAAATGCCTTCTTTATATTATAACTCTCTTAAAGTAACATTAGTAGATATGTGTTTTGAGTAGGCTTGAATCCTTGGGGAATTGAAAGATTGTGATTTGAGGATATGAAGGTCTCATCAATCTCACCAAAATCAAATAAGCTAATAGGGAATAATTCTTTAGCATGAATCTAGGCTAGGTGGTATATCACAACATATTTTTGTGTATATATACAATTTTTGGTTTAGATTCCATAGTAGCAAGAGGTGAAGCCTATTCAAATTTGTGTTGTTTTGGTGCATTCCAAAAGTAACGACAATGGTTCCAATCACCACATTCAACAACATGAATAAAACAATGGGAGGGAACCAACTGAGCATATAAGAATCCATCTGCATTTGAGGAAAAACTTCCATAACTATCCCCAACTTGATTGCAAGAAAATAAAATTTTTCTTGGCTTGGCTTCCAAATCCCATAGATCCTCGCTTGGTCAATAAAAAACAAAAAAATATGTATATCTCACTCTAATCCTGACATTCAATCCATCTATTCATTAATTATAATAAAAACTATGATCCATTGCATATCCATAGAAAGACCATGAATCAGATGACGTCCACTTGTAATTTCCTTTATTTCACCATTTTCCCCTTTGTTTTCTCTTCTTATACTATTGCATTGTCCACCATTTTATTCTCTTCTTCCTGGTTTTCAAACTCAACTAGCTCCTCAACCTTATGTCTAGATAAACTAGACGTGCTTAGTCTATATTACAAAAATGGGTTTCTTTTGAGGTCCTGGTTGCTATTGTTGTTTTGGTGCATTCCAAGGGTAACAACAATGGTTCCAATCACCACATTCATAAACATGAATAAAACAATGTGAATGAACTAGCTGAGCACAACAACCCAAATCCAAGGTAGAGGTTCCATAACTATCCTCAACATGATTTTTATTTTGCAATGTACAAACTACAATAAAAAGAAAACCTTTCTTAGCTTGGGTTCCAGATCCCATGTCTCCCTTCCTAGTTAACCAAAAACAAAAAAAACTAGCAGGGAAGAATTACTTGGTATGAATCTAGGCTAGGTGGTATATGGCAACACTAGGGAATAATTTGTAGCAACTTGAATAGTGTTTTTTACTCTTCAATGTAGTTTATTATCTTGAACTTTGAAGAGAAGATATGGGTTTAAGTTCACAACACATAGTTTTTGGTAGAATATAATATTACGATGCTAATATGACATTAATATGATGATATACATTTATATATAAGACACTACTTTGACACAATTCAATGCAGAGGTGACATCCATGATGCACGAGAAATTTTCGCGATGCTCACATGACACAAAAAACATGAAACTATGATGTTAATCAACATAGTTATGATGAAAGAATGACACACACACAAATAATGTTTTCAATATCATAAAATTCAACACAAATAAGATGAAAATGAGGCACAAATTCACATTATAAAATATTGACATGCTCTAGCAAAAGGAATTGAAAAGGAGAAAATGGGATGTGGGGATCCAGAACAATGATGATGCAACCCCGTATTGTAGTGCACCACTGGATTTCATAAGCTTTAGAAAAAACATGTTTTGAAGGCCCCTTTTCACTTGGTTTCTTTGAGTTTGATTAGTATTTCATAAGAGTGTGTTTATTTTTTCACTTAAAATTAACACCTTTGAAGACTTAGATACTTTTTTTCATAATTGGTACACACTAGAGTCAAATGGCCTTGGACATTCCCTTAGACTTCTTAGAGTGCTTTCCCACCCCCTCATCACTAACATTTTGGACTCCCACCCCCTAAAATACAAGTACTTAGAAACTCTTTCCCTTCATCCAACATGGTTAATGTTTCATTGGATTCTTTAGAAGGCAATACCCCAACCACCCCCCCTTTCTTGATGGAATCAAACTATTGTCTTACCTTTTATGGCTACCCTTAACCTATCGATTTGAATATCATTACAAATGACCTAATTCATCATGATGTGTCTTGGCCTATTATGCCCACCAAATTACCCTAAGACATCCCTAAGTTTGAATGTCAACTTGGGAACATTCTAACCATATTATGTCCTTTCACTTTTGGTGCTCTTAACACATGATTAAGTCATAATTTGATACTTTTTCAGTGTACCCTTATTGGTGTGGAAGCCAAGTGGTACATTGGTGTTACTAGAAGTACCCACACTTCCTTTGTTGCACTATCCATTGAGTTACTTAAACACTTAGAACTAATTATTTGACATGAAATTGGGACTAAACTTCTCACTACTTGTTGTCAAACCACATTTATCCATATCATCGACATCTAAATGAGTGGAGATATAGGAGGACTTTATGTAAAATCCCCTTCGATGAATAGTTATTGTTGGACGATTTTTTGAACTCCCCTCTTCCTGAAAGTGCTAAAGACATTGCTTTGCAATGACCCCAAAATAAATACGATGCAATCCTTAGAGTGTAATACTTGGACCTTGTCTACTCCCAATCTAGATTCTTGTATACAATTATACATTATGCTTCTACACCTTCACACATTTGAATTTCTCCAACATTCGAGGATTATTACATAGTTAATCATCTCATAGGATCAACCCAATTTAGAATAGTAAATTACACTTGCAACTAGTTTGTCCATATGTCTTTATTTAGATGACCTATTGATGCAACACATAGACCAGTATCAATTCTAACACCTACAGGACTATGCTTTGCCTTCAAAATGCACAACAAAACTCATAGACCAGTAGCAATTCTAACACCTACAGGACTATGCTCTGCCTTCAAAATGCACAACAAAACTCATATTCAGACACACAATAGACCATTCATTTGCTGTTGTTAAGAATGAAACATAAGAGTTTAATTACAACCACAAGAACACAAACAAACTGTGAATCCTTGCTTTTATTATTGATTTCAGAATGCCCTTATTACAATGTAATCAAGAAATACATATTTTCTCACCAGACTAGAATTGATTTACTGTGCTGTTCTTCTGCATATTATAACGTCTCTTCTCGATCTCATTCTTGGTGGCTGTCTGAGTCACTTCAAAATCAACTTGAGGGAAACCTTCCTTTCTTCTAGCTCAAATCAACCCTGACATCTTTCTTCCCCCTCTTTTTATGTTGTTTCTGTCAGTTGATTTGTTTCCCCTTTCGTTGGGAAGATGAATAGTCACGACTGTTCACTGCCCAGACGTTTTCCAATTCAATTTTGTTTCCTCTTCCTTCACCAATGATTTCCACTTGACACTTAATATTCATGAGCTACGTGGACTGAATTTGGAATCAACACACTGAGTTGCAACATAAAAATTCCAGCACAATCCTGTAGCGTGGAGTCGTAGCATAAGAGTTTCAACACCAATCTTGTAGCGTGGAGTCACAACATAGAAGTTGCAACACCAATCCTATAGTGTGGAGTTGCAGTGAGTTGCAACATTATCAATTATAACAAGGAGTAACAACATGAGCTGTCGAGTAGAGTTGCATCCATCCTAAATTAACTTGTACATAATTGAAATGATTTAGGGTGATGCGAGTTGCCCATAACCAAAGATGCTAATGCATCAGACACCCTTGGTAAGAAAAAAAATGAGCTCCCAACTCATGTGGTCGTTGTTCCAGAGGATGAAGAGTTTCACAGGTGCATTAGTTCTTTTTTGGAAACCAACGATGCATCCTCAGATCCTATGTTTTTCCATTTGACCAAATATTCTAGATATTCCTTGTTGCAAGTTTTTCTACCAATCCTTGTGGCCAAAATTTCTTCCACTTCCTTAACTTGCTTGAATGGTATTTTTTCCCACCCGTCCAGAGTACTTTCATCATCACCATTTTCTCCTTCATGGAACTCATACAGATCATCAATATTGAATGTTGGGGATATATCGAACTTGTTCAAAAGTTCCAACTGATAAGCATTATAAAAAAAATTCTTCAATATTTTGCACGGTCCTATTTTTTTATACTTAAGTTTGTTATAAGTATCTTTGGGAAATCGTTCCTTTCTCAAGTGAGCCATGAATAACTCACCTTATTTAAATATTTTATGTCTTCACTACATGTCTGTCCTTTGTTTATACTTGTTATTGCTTGCATGTAGATTATGCTTCACCTATTCATGCAATTCTTGCACAATGTCTGCAAAATCACTGGCATAAACACTCCTTTTATCTCCTAGATCCGATAATTCATCCAAATATACCACCCCTTTAGGTGACCTACCATAAACAATTTGGAATGGGATCTTCCATGTAGTTATGTTCACTGAATTGTTGTAAGTGAATTCAACTTGTGCCAAAACTAAATCCCACTGACTTGGATTTTCACCACTCAAAATTCCCATTAAGTTTCCTAAACTTCAGTTCACCACCTCGGTTTTCCCATTTGTTTAGGGATGATAGGCCAAAATTTATAGCAACTTAGAACCCAACCTTTTCAAAAGTGTCCTCCAAAAGCGACCAAGAAATCTCATGTCTCTGTTTGAAGTAATACTCCTCGGTAGGCCATGTAACCATACCACTTCTCTGAAAAACAAGGCATCCACTTCACTAACATCACTTATCTTCTTATATGCTACAAAATGTTCCATTTTTGAAAATCGATCTACTACTACCATCACATAATCATACTTCGTCTGTGTCATAGGTAGTCCCAAAACAAAATCCATGCTTACATCTTCCCATGGTATTTCAGGTACCGACAATGGAGTGTAAAGTCCTATATTTTGACTTCTACCCTTAGCTAATTGACAAACTCTACAACACAACAAATTTCCTGACATCTTTGTTGATGTTGGGCCAAAAGTATCGTTCTTTCACCAATGATGTGGTTTTATCCATGCCACAATGTCATCCTAAATTGCTTGTGTAACTCTCCAATGAGGTTCAATTGTATCAAACTCTGTGGAATACATAACTGTTGGCTCTTAAAAAAGAATCCTTCTTGAATGTGGTACTCTAAGAATGGTGTTCAGTCCATACTCCATGGTTCTCAACATGCCTTCCAAGCCTATGCAAAATATGCATCCTCTTTATACAATCCTTTCACACATTCCAAACTTACCACTATAATTGACATGGTGTTTAGCAATAATGTCCTCCGACTCAATGCATCAACAACCTTGTTTGATTTCCCTGACCCTTCTTTCAAAAAAAACGTATAAATTTGTAAAAATTCTACCTATTTAGAATGTTTATGATTCAATTTACCTTGGTTGTTAATGTACTGCAATGCCTTGTGGTCAGTAAACAAAAAAAAAATCCTTTGGAAGCAAGTAATGTCGCCACTTTTTCAAGGCTTGGATGATAGCATAAAATTCTTGATCACAAATAGAGTATTTCTTCCTCATTTCATTCAACTTTTCACTGAAAAAGGCCATCGGTCTACCTTCTTATCTCATAACTTCTCCAATCACTATCCCACTTACATCACAGTCTACTTGAAATACCTTATTGAAATCAGGAAGTGCCAATACTGGTTGTTCTGTCACCTTTTTTTTCAAATCTTCAAATGACTTTGTTGCTGCTGATGTCCACTAAAATGTGCCTTTCTTCATGCATTCAGTAAGAGGCGCACAAATATGACTGAAATTTTGAATGAACTTCCTATATAAAATTGCTAGTCCATGGAAACTCCATATGTCAAAAGTGCATTTAGGTGTCTTCCAATCCAATATCGCTTTTACCTTCTTGGGATCATTTAAAACTTCTTTGGAAACCACAAAACCCAAGTATACAAGCTAATTTTGTCAAAACATACACTTCTTCAGATTTATCAACAATGCCTCCTCTTTCAATCGTTGTAACACCTTCTTCACATGCTCCAGATGTTCCTCTTTGCTCTGGCTGAAAATCAGAATGTCATCTAAATATACTACAACACATTTTCCCCAAAATGGTTTCAGAACTTCGTTCATCAGCCTTATGAATGTGCTAGGTGCATTAGTTAAACTGAAGGGTATAACTAACCACTCGAACAACCCATCTTTTGTCTTGAATGCTGTCTTCCATTCATCACCTTCCCTTATCTGGATTTGATGATAACCACTCTTCAAATCAATCTTCGTGAAGTACTCAACACCCCTCAAATAGTCCAAGAGATCATCCATTCTCGGTAAAGGGAACCTGTACTTAATGATAATTTTATTAATGGACTGGAAATATGTACACATCCTCTACTCACCATTCTTTTTCGGTGTCAAAAATGTTGGTATTGCACAAGGACTCAAACTTTCTCAAATTAACCCTATGTCAAGTAACTCCTGTACTTGTCTATTTACCTCTTCACTCTTTGTTGGAGTCATTCAGTAAGGTGATTTAATTGTAAAACTCGACCCTGGTTTCAGGTCGATCTGGTGTGATACACTTCTCAATGGCAGTAATTTTGCTGGTAAATCATCTGCTACAATTTCCTTAAATTCTTTCAACAAGGGTTGAATCTCGACTGATATAAAATCCCCTTTCTCCGTCTCCTGAATATTTTTTGGAATTATAGCCAAACAACAACCTCTATGTTTCTTCTCTCTTAAAACTCCTTAGCAGAACATAACATGATTCGACTTTTGCTTCCATACATATTCTTGCTGTTACTGTCATCCATAACTTCATTGTTACTATTTTCCATCCCCTTGTTGTTGTTACTGTCCATATCCTTTTCTAACATTGGTACCAACTTATAATGCTAACCATCCTTGAAAAATTCATATGAATTCTCTCTTCCATCATGGAATACCTTTATTCAAACATCCACAGTCTCCTAAGCAATACATGACATGCATCCATCTCTATCACGTTGCATAAAACTTGTTCGCTAAAACTTCTAATATGGAAAATCAATAAACATTATTTACTCACAGTCACCTGCTATCCCTTTTGAAACCATGAAACTCAATACAGATTGGGATGTGGAATGCCTTTCAACTTCAATTTCCCCATTACTTCAGTGGATACCAAATTTTATGTACTCCCACCATCTATGACCAGATGAAAACACTTATTGCGAATTTTACATTTAGTCTTGAACACTCTCTTTCTCTGTTCAGGTTATATTGCTTCCTTTGTCTCAGGCTTGAGTAATACTCTTCTCAACATAAGGTTTTCTCCATGTTCTCGTTGGAGTACTTCCACATTCCCACCAATAGCTTCCGCCTCATATGCTTGGGTCATTTTTTTCCTAGATTCATTTCTCCTTGCCGCGTTTTTCCTCTCTGGACATTCCGATGCTTTGTGACCCTCTACTCCACAATTATAACATGTAATTACATATTTACAACAGCCAAAACCTTTGCCTCTGTTGGTGCTTCTTCCTCATCTTGCATGCTTACTGCTGGTCTCCTCATCCTCCTCCTCATTGTCTTTAGTAGCACTTTCTCTGCCTCTGCCTCTAGTTCCTTTTCCCCAGAACTTCTGTCGTATTCTTCTGTCAATATTTTCTTCCACCTTCAAAGCAACCTGGTAGGCTTCGTCTACATTTCGAAAGTAATGTGTACTCATCTCATCCTGAATCTGGTACTTCGGTCCATTTACGTATCTTGCCACTTTCTGATACTCCGGTTCTTTCATCTCTAACCCGAGTGATAATTTGAATAATTCTTCCGTATATTCACACATGGATGTCTTTTTCTGCCTGAGATTCTGTACTTGTTTACACAAGTTCTACTGGTAGTCAACATATAAAAATCTCTCTTTGATCTTACTAACCATATTCTTCCAAGTTTTAATCTTCTCTAATATGTGATCTACTCTGTCTTTCTACAACATATCCCACCAAGGTGAAACATGTCCTTTCAACTTCGTAATGGAAAACAAACACAATTTGGATCTTGAAAATTCTCATACTTGAAGTATCTCTCGATCTCGCCTATCCAGTCTATAAGAGTTTCAGCCTTTAAACTACCATTATAGCATGAAACTTCAACCCTCATGCTACCTCTATTACTCAAGAAGGATATCAAACACGCTGCTGGGTCTCCTTCCTCAACATTTTTTTCAACTTCAATCTCTTCTTCAGATTCATGATCTAACTCAACTTCTTCATTTCTTCTATTCTTCTTCTTAATTCTTCGAGTTCCCTATTTTTCGCACCTCCTCGTGTTGCTCTTGCTCTTCGTAGTGGCATCCTTACAAGTTGTCTTACATCCCTCACTCAGACCAACATTCACAGGTCTTACAAGACTATGCTTTGCCTTCAGAATGCACAACATAACTCATATTCAAACACACAATAAACCATTCATTTACTATTGTTAAGAATAAAATAGAAGAATTTAATAACAACCACAAGAACACAAACAGGCTGTGAATCCTTGCTTTTATTATGGATTTCAAAATGCCCCTTATTACAATGTAATCGAGAAATACATCTTTTCTCACTAGACTAGAACCGATTTACTGTACCGTTCTTCTGGAGATTATACCGTCTCTTCTCGATCTTGTTCTTGGTGGTTGTCTTAGTCACTTCAAAATTGACCCGAGGGAAACCTTCCTTTCTTCTAACTCGAATCAACCCCGACATCTTCCTTCCCCCTGTTTTTATGTTGTTTCTGTCAGTTGATTTGTTTCCCCTTCCATTGGGAAGATGAATAGTCATGACTGTTCGATCCCCAGATGCTTTCCAATTTAGTTTCGTTTCCTCTTCCTTCACCAATGATTTTCACTTGACACTTAATCTTCATGAGCTACGTGGAATGAATTTGGAATCAACACGTTGAGTTGCAACATAAAATTTCCAGCACAATCATGTAGCGTGGAGTCGCAACATAGGAGTTGCAGTGAATTGCATCACCAATCCTATAGCGTGGAGTCACAACATAGGAGTTTCAACACCAATCCTATAGCGTGGAGTTGCAACAAGTTGCAACAATTCCAATTACAACAAGGAGTAACAACACAAGCTGCCGAGTAGAGTTGCAACCATCCTCATTCGTCCTAAATTAACTTGTACAAAATTGAATTTCTTTTTGGGTGATACGGATTGCCCAGAACCAAAGATGCTCCTGCATCACCTATGCATTATGGAAGGCCAAGCACTTCTTATGGAGGTCCCAAAAATTATGCTCCAAATGCCCCATTTTCCATGGGTCCTCCGTAAGTGTCCACCTCTTATTTAGGGCATCATTCCAACCCTCACCACTTGCATTCTTTAAATGTTAACTTGGTTCAACTTCCTCCTTAATCTAGTCAAAATTTGGCCCAACAAACCACTCAAATTAAAATTAATAATCAATAACCAATCTTGGGAAATAAGCGGATGAGTTGATGTTGACATCAAAACCAAGGGAAAATGGGAAACTAACTTATCCATGAAAACAATGTCAGGGGAATTAATTATTTCCATCAAATGAAACTTAGGAGAAGACACTCCCACCAACTTAGCATATCCCACCCTTGCACCATTTGTCGGGCCCATGGTCATTACACCCACTTATGTATTGAACTTGAAGAATTCCTATGCTTGTGGGACCACTTACTTGCTAGGAGAAATCCCCACCAACCTCTAGTGTTGCAAAAATCATCTCCCTAGCATCACATGGTTGGTGAAAATGGAAATTCTATTTTAACTTCTCCTTCTTTGACTCCCCTCCTTGGGAGCGATATGTCCTACAAAACCATATACTCGAAAATGACCTTAGTGAATCACTTGATGCACACTCCAAATTATGATTTACCTAACCCAAATTTCCCTTGCAAGGAAAACACAACTCCAATCCCTACTTTCTCCTATCCAATCCCAAGTGTTTGGATGTGTGCACCCTTGAGACTCTAGGTTCATCATATTTCAATAAAAAACAAAAAAATATGTATATATCACTCTAATCCTTACATTCAATCCATATGTTCATTAATTATAATAACAACTATGAGCCATTGTATATCCATAGAAAGACCAGGAATTATATGGCCTCCACTTTCAATTTCCTTTATTCTGCCATTTTCCCCTTTGTTTTCTCTTCTTCTACTAGTACATTGTCCACCATTTTCTCTTCTTCTTCCCGATTTTCAAACTCAACTAGCTACTCAACCTTATCTCTAGATAAACTAGATGTGCTTAGCATATATTAAAAAGATGGGTTTCTTCTGAGGTCCTTGTTGTTGTTGTTGTTTTGGTGCATTCTAGGGAAAACAATAATGGCTCCAATCACCACATTAAACAACATGAATAACACAATGGGAATGAATTAGTTGAGCGTAACAACCCACATCTGAGGCATAGGTTCCCAAACTATCCTCAACACGATTTATGTTTTGCAATATACAAACTACAAGAAAAATAAAACCTTTCTTAGCTTGCCTTGTAGATCCCACATCTCTCTTCCTGGTCAACCAAAAACAAAAAAAAAAACTAATAGGGAAGAATTATTTGGCATGAATTTAAGCTAGGTGCTATATGGAAACACTAGTTACTAACTAATAGTAGCTTGAATAATGGTTTTTACTCTTCAATGTAGTGTATTAGCCTAAACTTTGAAGAGAAGATATGTGTTTGAGGGAGGATGTTTGCTTGGTTAAATACATAAATATATGTTTAAAACCTATTATTCTACATAGTTCTCTTTACAATTACCTTATGAGTCTTCATATCTTTTTATATCATTCCCTTCATAGTGACATTATGATTCCTCACATTAAGCTACACAAATCAAACTCTTTTCAATGATTAGATGGAATTTCCTAGAAGAATGATGCCAAAATTGTGTTGCAAATACAACATCAAGTTCACAACACATAGTTTTTTTGTAGAATATAATATTATGATGCTAATATGACATTAATATGATCACACACACACACACACACACACACACCTTTGACCCAATTTAGTGCGAAGGTGACATCCATGATGCAAAGGAAATTTTAGCAATGCTCACGTGATAGAAAAAACATGAAACTATGATGTTAATCAACATAGGTACAATTCAAGAATGATGCAAAAAAAAAAAAAGTTTTTAGTATCATAAATTCAATGCAAATAGGATGCAAATGAGGTACAAATTCACATCACATAATCTCTACATGCTCTAGCAAAAAATATTGAAAATGAGAAAGTTGGCAGTGGTGATGCAAAACGACACTAAAACCCCATATTGTATTAGTGCACCTTTGGATTTCATAAGCTATAGCGAAAACATGTTTTGAAGGCTCCTTTTCTCTTGGTTTGTTTGATTTTGATTAGTGTCTCAGAAGGGTGTGTTGATTTTTTCCTTAAAATTAACACCTTTGAACACCTATATAATTTTTGTCATAATTGCTACACATTGGAGTCAAACAAACTTGGACATTCTCTTAGACTTCTTAGATTGAATTCCCACTCCCTCATCCCCAATATAGTCGAATCTTACCCCCTAATATATAAGAACCTAACAAATCTTTACCTTCGTCCATCTTGGCTAATGTTTCATGGAACTATTTAGGAGGGAAAGCCCCTCCCCCTCCCCTCTTCCTTAAGAGAATCAAACTATTGTTTTACCTTTTATGGATACCCTTAATCTTTTGATTTGAATCTCCTTACGAATGAACTAATTCATCATGATGTGACTTGGCCTATTGTGCCCACGAAATTTCCCTAAGACATCTCTAATTTTTAACGTCAACTTGGAGAAGACCCTTCTAGCCATATGATGTGCTTTCACTTGTGGTGTTGTTGACACATACTTCATTTAGACTTAAATACTTTTTCAGTGTACCCTTACTGGTGTGAAAGCCAAGTGGTACATTGGTGTAACTGGAAGTACCCACACTACCTTTGTTGCACTATCCATTGAGTTCCTTAAACACTTAGAACTACTTATTTGACATGAAATTGGGACTAAACCCAATCACTACTTGTTTTCAAACCACCTTTACCCATATCATCAACATCTAAATGAGTGGAGATATAGGAGGACTTTATGTAAAATACCCTTTGATGAATAGTTATTTTTGGACTAGTTTTTTAACTCCCTTCTTCCTTAAAGTGCTAAAGACAATATTGCTTCACAATGACCCCAAATTAAAGAATATGCAATCCTTAGAGCACAAGACTTGGACCTTGTCTACCCCTAATATAGATTCTCGTATGCAATTATACATGATGCTCCTACACCCTCACACATTTTTATTTCTCCAACACTAGGGGATTATCACATAATTAATGGTCTCATAGGATTGACTCAATCTAGAATAGTAGGTTACACTTACAACTAGTTTTTGTCCATATGTATTTATTTAAAGGTCTTATGCATTATGGAAGACCGAACAATTCTTATGGAGGTCCCCAAACTTATGCTCCAAATGTCCCACATGCCATAGGTTCTCCATAAGCATATGCTTCTTATTAAGGGAATCCTTCCGACCCTCACCACTTGCATTCTTTAAATGTTAATTTGGTTCAACTTCCTCCTCCTCAATCTAGTCAAAATTTGGCCCAAAAAACCACTCAAAGTAAAATTAGTAATCAACAACCAATCCTTGGAAAGAAGAGGAGGAATTGATGTCAACAAATAAACAAGAACCAAAACCAAGGAAAAAGGGGAAACTAACCCATCCATGAAAACAATGCTAGGGGAATTAACTATGTCCATCAAATTTGACTTAGGAGAAGACATTCCCACCATCTTAGCATATCCCACCCTTGCACCATTTGCGGGGCCCATGGTCATTACACTCACTTATGTATTGAACTTAAAGAAGTCCTATGCTTGTGGGCCCACTTACTTATTAAGAGAAATACCCAACAACCCCTACTGTTGCAAAACTCCTCCCCCTAGCATCACACAGTTGGTGAAAATGAAAATTGTATTTTAACTTCTCCTTCTTTGACTCCCCGCCTTGGGAGTGACATGTCCTCCAAAAATATCTACTTCACTATGACCTTAGTGAACCACTTGAAGCACACTCCAACTTATGATTTATCTAACCCGAAATTCCCATACAAGGAAAACACAACTCCAATACCTACTTTCCCCATCCAATCCCAAGTGTTTGGATGTGTGCATCCCTAAGAATCTAGGTTCATCATGTTTCCCTTGGACAATAGAACACCTCATCTCCCCTATTCCTTCACCTTTCAAATATGGGTAAACGTTGGGAAATTTCATATCCATCAATGGATTTTGGATGAGGGCGCATCCTCCCACATTATATCATCATCAATATGGAAAAACATGTACTCTCATGACCTTGTTCCCTTTATGATCATGTTACTAGCCTTTAATTGCAAGACATACGAACTAATAAATATCTTGCCAAAACTTTCCATTCGGTTAGTAAAAAGAATTATCTTGTTGAATGTAGAAGTTGTTTATGTCCCACTTAATTATAACTTGCTACTTTGGAGAGAATGGATGCATGGCATGAAGGAGGTTTTCTCTTTTGTCTTTCACCTCATACAATCCCTTATGAAGATTAAGTTGTCACCATTGACAAACTTTCTTTCCATACCTACCAACCAAATCCAAATCTTGAAAATGGTCTATTTAAGTACACACCATTGCATGGGCTCTTTGTTTACCCTCTCAACTAGTTACTTAACAGTTTCATCGCCCATCCCCATAGTTTCCACTCCCATTGAACATAAGCCTTCTCAACAAGAATCACCTTATTTAACCTTATGCTTGAACTTTGTCAAGTGTCTTCTCATACAAAGACTCGGGATTGAAATTCTCCCCTTCTTTTCTTGATTGATTCACCTAATTCGAGTGCCTCTTTTGACATGATCTTCTCCACTGATGAAGAATTCCTAGAAGCTTTGATCGCTCTGAATGTCCTTTGGTATGACCTCTACCATAGGTCTCCATCTCTTGCTTTTGACAACCTTCCTAGATTGGACCCACTTATCTTTGAGTTGTAAGACTTCATCCCCCTCATGATGTTGATTGTTTCCACTCCTCCTTCCCTATAAACTAAATTATCTACATGATGAGATACCTATAGAGTTCTCATTTTTTAGGACATGTTTTAGATGGTGTTTTTTTTTAATCTTTTTTTGAAAAAAAGTGTTACCAACATCACACTTTTTTCATGGCTATTTTCTTTATATTTTTAGTGTCAATATAGTTATGTTTTGTAGTGGTTTCCTAAAAGGTGTTTTTCAGTGATTTAAAAAAAGGCATTATTGGTATCACTTCTATTTTCCCAAGGATTATTTTTAAAAGAAATCGATGTTGATGTCGTAACATCGTTTCAATTTTCTTTTTTCAAGGGTTTTGTTCATTTATTTTTTCTTTTAGAGGTGATACAATGGTTCCACTTTTTTTCATCAACTTTTTTTTTTGGTTGGGGG
>SNQJ01S0001925.1:444228-473855 GCA_010110895.2 Picea sitchensis | reverse complement strand
GTGGGGGTGGGGTTGATTCTGGTATCTTTATATTTTTTCTAATGGCTATATTTAGAAATTTTTTATTTTTTTCTAAGGGATGATAAATCACTCATATTCCATCTTAATTTTATTTATTCTATATGTTTGTCTTAATGTTATAAACTAAAAGAGATTTTTTATAAATTTGACAAAAAAATAAAAAAATTAAGAAGATAATTTCCTTTAATTTTATAAACTAATTTTTAGCAAAAAATTGTATTATTTTGAGAAATTTCATGCGAGCAATGTTAGGAATTGTGCTCCCCTCCCAAGGGTGGTTCCTATCATTGCCCCCTCCCCTCACTCCCATACACAAATCTACTTAAAATTACCTATTATTTCACCCAAACAAAAAAAAATCAAACATGGAGGGAGAGTACGACAATGCTCAACGTCAACTTCCCTCCCTCCATGCGTGAATTTAAAAAAAAAACTTAGGAAAACTTGACCAAAGTTTGATTAATTTCTTGCATGGAGTTGTGCAAGGTGTGGGAGGGGGAGTGGAGGATGGGAATCATCCATGTTTCCATGCACAAAATTGCTAAAAAATTTATCCAAATTTTACCAAATGTTTTAAATATTTGAAGCATGGATGGGGGGTGGGGGTGGGGGTTGGGGAAGGGCCAATGATGGGTATAGAGGTAGGGTGAGTGATTTTGGGAATCACCCTTGCAAAGGGGATTCCCAACATTGACCCTACACCACGCCCCTAAAAAACACATATTCTAAAATTTCCCTATAACTATGTAACATTTCACTAAATAAAAAGAAATTAGCTTCTTAATTTTTCAAATATTTTGGTCAAATTTATGAAAAAACTTTTTTAATTTTATAACATTAAGGAAAAAATTCATTTAAATCCTAAATATAACTTAACTATAAAAAATGGCACGGTAAGAATCACAAAAAACAAAAAAAAATAGTCATTGAAATAAGTGGGAATACAATATCACCTCTAACAAAAATTTAAAAACAAAAAAACCTATGAAAAAAAAGAAAGAAAATAAATTAGTTATAATACATTAACATTTAAAAAACAAAAAAACGTATGAAAAAAAAGAAAGAAAATAAATTAGTTATAATACATTAACATTGAGAAAATTTTAAAAATCCCTTGGAAAAAATGGATGATATATCTCAAGTTTTCGGATAATGAAAAAAAAACCCTTTTAAAATATCCCCTACAAAAAAATTACTTAGATGACACTTAAAAAGATTAAAAGATAAATAAAGTGGTGACATTAGTAGCACCATTTTTTTATTTGGGAACACATTTCAATATTTTTAGACTAAATTAAGTGGTTTTGGTACTAGAGTTCTCATTTTGAGGTAATCATTCTCTTCAACTATCTAAGATTGTTTATACCACTTACACCTAAAGAGGGTACCTTAGCCCACAGTCCAAAAAATGGATCGATTGATCTTTCCATTGAAAAGTTGTTGACAAGAATCTCAAGGTGACTTGCACTAGCCTCATGGAAGTGATATTGCATAAAGTATCTCACAAGATTATTCAACTAGTATTTTTTGGGTGCAAGACCTTGAACTATATTGCACTTTCTTTATGGATCATTCTTGTCACCATAGTTGGCTTGTGCATGTATATTCTAGAACTAACATATAGATTTAGTTTCACTCTCTACATTGTTGCATTTAATCCTTTTTCCACCCAAATGTTTCTTAGGGTCCACCTTGTTGGATGTTGTTGCTTTAACCCTATTTACTTCATCACCTTCAATCGCTTCCAATGGTAGAATGTTCCTATGACAGGGCATGCTATATTTGCACCCCCTTTTTTGATGAAATCCATCCTAGCAAATTTCCATAGCATTTGGAGCCTTGGTAGTGTGAGACTGCATCTTGATCCTCATTCTTAGCTTTTATTTGTTGTTGGTTAGTCCCTCACCACCCTTTCATTGGTTGTTTGTTGTTTCATTTTTCACTTCGTTGTTTTCTTCTATTTGCTGTGCACCACTATAAGAAGCTAATCATGCATGAAAACCATTACCATTGTCACTGTGGAAGCACACACTTGGGTGTTAATTGCTTGCTACACACATTTTTCTTTTTTTTATTTCAATCACATGGTACCTTAGGGTGTTTGGGACTCAATTTGCTTGCAACTTGACACCCACATCCTCTCACGATTCTTTCAATCTTTTCAAATATATGAAAATATGCCCCCTCTAAAAAAATGGGAAAGAAGAGATCTTGTTAGTCTAGAGAATTTCCACCATGAATAAAGTTCCTATAAGGGCTAGCAACGATTGGTGTTGCCCTTGATCAAAGGATCTACAGTTAGTCACTCATTTGTGTCCTTCCACTCAGTGAACGTGATCATTTCATTTTATCCATCTCATTGGTTTGTCAAAATTGAGTTTTGTTCGCTCCATCTACCTATCAAAGTTCACTCACCCAATTGTCTACAATCCAACACCAATCGAGTCATTCTTCCATGGCCCCTTAGTTGTGGTTGTTGCCCACGTTAGTGATTGTCATTCCTCCAAATCATGAGAAGTATTGTTTTAATGTCACATGTTTGGCCATTCCCTTGCATCAAGTCTTGTGTTTTAATCATGCAATGATACTCTTCTTACCTCCTATTGGTTGATAAGACTTCCTCATTTCCCTCCTTTTAATGAGTTTTCTATCAACCTCAACCATGACATCTTGCTTGGGGGGTTTGATTTGAGGCTTAGTATATTGGTTTCCACTTCCCTCATTGGTGGTCTACCTCTCATTTGACAATGGATTTCCATCATTGATTCTTGACCGAATGGTTCCTTTTAGTGCTCTCTAGCTCATTTATTTGCACCATGAAGGATCCTACTAGTACCTTGGTATCCATTTCCCTTCTTGATGTGTTATTTTGCATCTAAAAGTGATTTCCATCAATGATCTCTAATTATATGGTTTCTCCCATGTTCAAATCCAACATGTTATCACATTGTGGAGAATTTCAATTGGTGGTGTTAGTGTCCCAGATTCCATTGAAGGTAATAGACGTATGTGGTTCTCTTCAAACTTGCATTAGAACTCTTTATATGTTTGATCCCCACACCATTTTGGGCATAATATTCTACAACTATGTGATTCTAGTAGATGTATTTATGTCCCTTGACCTAGCGACACATTATTCAGCCTTGGTCCCATTTCATATGATGTACTTGACTTGATTTGTACATAAGCATGGGTATGTTTGACTCATGAAAATAAATAATATTATATGTCACCAAATTTGATGTGTTTGTAGGTGGTTTCCTTTCCCCTCTCTGATAGGCGACTTTCTCATTTAGCTCTCCTAACTCTTTTCTCAAAGAAAAACACGATGTATTCAACCATATGTTTCCCTCCTACCCTAATACCTCAGGGTGCATCTCTTAACACCCAAATTTTATGTCCATGTGACACAATTTTAATTCGTGAATGCATCCAAAAAATTTGTTTCCATTTGGAAAAACATCTTAGCTCCCAAATGCATCCAAAATTTTTGTCCCCATATTGCAACAAACAATGTTAGGTCTCAAATGCATCCAAATTTGGTCTATATTCATCAAATGACACAACAAATGAAGCAATGCAACTCACACATCATAGGAGGAATTACCTTTTGGTCTATTTTGGAAATCTAGACTTGTGCAGATTTTCCGATGAAACTTGCTTAGGAATTGCCTTGAAACCCACACAACCCATGCAGGAAATGCTTCAAAAGTTGCATGGATCTTGAAACTTTGAAAATATAGAAATGCCTACAATGTCGACTTCCATTTTAGTTGGTGTTGTCAACACTGCTCATAGCTAAACCACCTCGTTGACCAGGAAGACATATCCCTACAAAAATTATTATTTATTATCCCCAAAGATGCTCCAAATCAACAATAAATAAATTTGCATCTCCTCCAATTTTTTCAATCTTCACACCATTAAACACATGTTGATGATGCCTTGTTTCACTGAGCCTCCCACTTTGCACCTCTTTTCCCTCTTCATTGTGCTATGCTATGTTGATGACATGTTGCCATGATATTATTATAACATTGTGGTTATGCTGCAAAAATGGGGAGTGAGAAGAAAGAAGAGAAATAATGTAGGATTAAGGAGATCCTTTAAGGAAAGAACCCCAAGTAGATGATGTTTAAAGTTGCTTTTCATGCGCTTTCCACACACGTGAGGTATAATTACTCATCATAATCTTTTCTTCTTGTTAATAGAATCTCCTTTCTCCCCCCAATCCACTTTATTGATTCATGTTGCTTACTTGCACTTGCTTCATTGAATCTTATGCAGATTGAAGGAAACTATTATTTCGAGTAAACAATATTTATAGCTTACCATTGTAGGATAGAGTTAGGTTTTTGTAGGTTTTTTTGGTTTTCTCAAGATCCTCCTCCTCTTGCTCCTCCAACTCAACCGTAAAGCATAAAAGATCCCACAAGGAGCATCTCAAGGTATGTTCCTTGTTCTTTTATCTTAAATTGTAATTTCATTGGTTGGTTGGCTTGCTTGTTAGATAGAGTAAAACAACCCCCTTTAGATTTATCTTTGTAGCTTGTATATCCAACCCACTATTGTAGGGGAGTTTCATCATATTGCACACGATTCTCTCGTTAACACACGCTCGAGTTAACACAGTGACATATAAAAGAAACTTTAGTTTAAGAAAAAATGCAACCATATACCCTTATTAACCTCAACTAGATTAAGGAAATAATAATACAAAGACTCATAACAACTTTGATAGCCCCAACCATTTCAAAATAAATATAATAATATAATAGGTGACACATCCTTAACCAATTAAGACAAAAAAAAAAATACTATCTCAAGACATTTACAACATGGAAAATTTTCTTGTAAACAAATTACTAGTGCCCATTAAACAAAGTCTCTTTTCAATGATCCCAAATAAATCAAAGTCTCTCATCAATGATCCCAAATAAACAAAAGGTAAAACTAGATATAAATATCATTACTAACCCTAATTAAAATAAAGAAAATATCATTACTAACCCTAACTAAAAAAATAAAAATTAAGATATATTCCTAATTCACCACCATAGCATCTAAGTTTCTTACTTCAATATTTTTAACTATCACTATGCAAACCACCAAAAGAATTCCCCCCACCTCAAGATAGTCAAAATGGATCCTACTCTAATTGTGACATCATAACCACCACCCCCTAATTTCTAAGGGATGTAGCTAGCATTATGCCAACACGCAAACGCTTATTCTATCCCATCCTCAAAATAATGAAATTGGATCCTACTCCAATTGTGACATCATAACCCCCACTCCCTGATTTCTAGGAGATGTAGCCAATAGTCATTAAATATATGTTTTCATCATGTGGCCAAGAAACTACATTTACTTATTGGCACATCCCTCCCTCACTTAATGGGCCACATCTCTCTTACTTTATAGAAGTCACATTTACATATATTCATAAAGGGAGGCTGGAGCATATGAGGTAATGTGGTATATAAAATATCCATTGCTATGGACTTATGTCAAATGGTAATTCATCCCATTAACATCCAAGGTTGAACTTAATGGCCCATTGGACCCACGAGCATCATGTTCCTTTAGGCTTCAAAGGCTCCACTTCCTTTATAATATGTGTGTGTGGGGAGTACACTCAACCCCACCTTCACAACGACCTTTATATTACACATGCGTGTGTAGAGTACGCTCAACCCCACCTTCACAACTACTAAGATATATAGAGATGGTGGGCTCCCATGCCATGACCCACCTAATTTGAAATTCTATAATGATGAGAGAAATTAGTATAACCTCGCTATGGACAATAATATTTAATACAGGGCATTTTTTTTTAACTTGTTTAGGAGAATAAGTAAGTAAGTGAATAAGAATATTTGGGTAGGTTCAAATTTAGCTGGTTGTTATTATAAATCTTTGGATTTTCTTGTTTAGTAGGAAATTTGTGACTTAGTAAGGATGGAGTTCTTTGGAGATACTAGCTGGTGTTTTATTCGTGTAGTGTTTATTCTTAGAATCTTATCATAACATAACAGGTCAAGGTTTCATCAAAGATTTGAAATTAAGTAGGAAGAGTGCAAAACCTACTTCTCAATCATTTGGTCAAACCACCTATATTGATATAAACCATTCTATATATAATTTCATTCAATTTAATTAAACATGTTAAGCATTTGGAAATATGGTGATCTAAACTTTCTACTAAATGATTTTTTTTTTTTTTTTTTGGTGACTTTTGCTCAAAATACAGTGATAAATTGTTAGATCAGTAGATTTATTTCTGAATAATCTGAGCACCCCATGGATTTTTTAGCAGGCTGAATCCATTTCTGCATTCAGAAATAGATTTTAGACATAAAAAAATAGTGATTTCTTGAAAATTTGTGTTGCTGAAAAAAACAATTTCTTAAAACAGTTAGACAAAGCCTTTGAAAATACCTCTAAAATCACAATTCCAAATACCTTTAAAGGCACAAGATGGTCTCCTTAAGACACACAATTGTTAATGGTTGGTTTTCATGTGAGGGAGGGTGCCCTTCGCTTGAGGTAAGCAGTCACTACCAAGCAGTGCAGTATTTATTGATATATATAACCTGGAATATGCACCAGAGAAGGTGTCCTTTCTTTTAGGGAATATTAATCATCGAGTAATGTGGCCTTCTATATTTCATTTCAAGATGTGGACCTTGTAATATGTTACAATTAATGTTGCACTGTATTGTTAGTCTTCGTTCAAAAAGATCTGTTGTCAACCAACCACAACTGAATCAAAATAAACAAACCATGTGGGTGGCCTTTATTCTCTCCTTTGAATGAACAGTAGGCTCGAAAGCCCAGTGCATATTCCTACTGATCATTCAAATTTAGTCAAACGGCTAAATCGGAATGTCCAGAAGTGGGAAACAGGTAATAAATCATTAAGATCAAATGGTCATGACAGAAAATCAGGTGGGATTCTGAAAGACATGTCAACGAGGAACAGTTATTTGTAAATCAAAAGGACAAGGGCTGAGATGCCATTTGCGTCACCCCACTTCTTCCCATATTCATTATTTAACAAACCCACCTGCGATCATGTGACCACCATGACTGCTTTCTATAATATAAAATAAGTAACTGTCAAAACCGAAAGTTCAGTCCTGTGTGTGGGAAAGGAAGAGAATGGGGCTAGGTTGCTACAATTACAATACCAATGCACTTGTTTTTTCTCCAGACATAGGCGCCATGTGCATTGACTGCACAAAGACCAACTGCCTCCCAACATTGCTGTTTTCTATGCACGCTGATGCATTGACTAGTGCACAGCCCAACACCAACCATTCCCTCCCATTTCCCTCTTTCTCCGGGTAAGGGTTGGAATTTCCTGTTGTATTTGTTGACTCTGTTGCCGTGTTATGTATTGTGATTATCAGTGGGACATCAACAGCCCCACCTCTTTTCTGGAATTTGAACAGGATTAAAAACCTGTAAATTCAGGTCATTCAATGGGGCTACGATTTTCCCAATGCTGTTGAGGAGTAGAGCATCCGATGAAATATATTGAATGTGTCAGTGTTTTAAGCCTGGCCCTGACCCTCGTTAGCTGTACGGGTTCCAACTTTTCCGAATGAGTGGAGAAGGTGCCTAAAGACCATTGCATCCACCCATCCAGCTCTTCTTGTCCATCCAGTCAAAACCCCAACTCCCCACGTTCATACTCGAAACTCAAAATATCAGTTTTTGAACCAGGGGTATTTTCATGGTCACATGAGAAAGCACAGTTGTGAAGAAAACAAAAAGGCTTTTTATATTCAGAAACTACAAAATGGTCAAAGCATGTTCCTCGAGAATATTTACACTGGAGTTACCTTTACCTTCGAGTTGGGGCTTGTAGGATTTCAGTTAAGAGTTGCTGTTATGGAAATAACTCACCAAGTTTGACTAAATTGTTTGAACATTTTTATTAAATTTAATATAAAGTTGGTTATTGAAAATATTTTTTAATTAATGCTATATATATTTCTAATTAATGCTATATATATTTCAACATATATAACATTAAATGTATATTAATTGCTTTGTCTTAAAATTTACTTTCAGTTACAAAGAATGATAATCAAAATTTAATAACATTAAATGTATATTAATTGCTTTGTCTGTCGTCACAAACAATGATAATCAAAATTTAGTAATCACTTAAAAACACCATGCTGCAAGAAAGATATTGAAATATGTTTCACTGGCAGCGGTGGTCACAAACAATGATAATCAAAATTTAGTAATGACTTAAAAACACCATGCTGCAAGAAAGATATTGAAATATGTTTCACTGGCAGCGGTGGTACAGTGAGGTGGGGTGGTACAGTGGGGACTTGATACTCAGATGACAGTGTCTATGATGTATTCAATAACTTTGATAACCATCCTTATGGCTCTGCTCTAAGCACCTAGAAAAGGTCACACCACGGAGGACTGGACTCCCTAGGAAATTCAGTTTTCATTTTAGTGAGATAGCATGTTGCCGACATATGGAAGAGGGAAAAAATGAGATGGAATTGAATACTCGTTGCCTGACACTTAAGTAATCTGACGGCAGAGCCAAAAGCATCCACTTAAGGACAGAACAAGTAGAACGTGCAAGCAGGGAATTAAAGTTGGGGAGCATTTACCATTGTATGACACTAAGCCAAAAGAGTTCAAGAAATCCAATAGAAAGGAGGTGCGTCTAACATAAGGAATTTGGGTAATAATCCTGAGGAGAATTTGATAACAACCATGAAAATGAAAGTAATGTAGAATTTAGAATCTGGAATACAATTAATATAGATACATTTTAATTTTAGATTTATTATTAATTTTAGATTTATTAAAGTAATGTAGAATTTAGAATTTGGAATACAATTAATATAGATTTTAATTTTAGATAGGTTTTTGAGATATAAACTTTTTAGATAGTATAAAAATTTGAAGAAATGTTTGCATTTTAAAAATTTAATTTTTCAGTATTAATAAATCTAGAATTAAAATGAATCTAAATTAATTATATAAAAACACATTTTACAGCTCCTAATCCAGATTAACCTAATCCAAATTAACATAATTAAATGAATGTAATGATAGTCTCAAATCAACTTCTACCTTGCATGTTTTTTTAAATAATATATTCTAATAACATAAGTCCTCAATATTAAATCATAACAATCTGCTCCTCACTACACTATAGAATGAGCTTTTAGAGGCCATCGATAGATCAAACATGGATATCCAAACAAAAAACAGAGAATAAATAAAAACCAGGGTATACACCCTTTTTAGGGTATGCAAAGAGAGAAACAAGTAGGGTATACACCCTTTTTAGGGTATGCAAAGAGAGAAACAAGTAGGGTCTACACCCTTTTAAGGGTATGCAAAGAGAAAGTAAGGAATTTTTACCATTATCATTTTCCTTTGTAAACGAGACAATTAAAATGAATGTACATTGTTACAAACACAACCAAGGCAGACCGCAGACGATTAAAATGACTGTACATTGCTACAAACACAACCAAGGCAGACCGCATTAGTCTTAAAGGAGACAATTTGGAGCACGCCCTTGGTAAAAGGACAGTACAATGTTACACACAACCAAGGCAGACCTCCTAAGCCATAAAGAAAATGTGAGCATTTAATAATTGAAAAGTTACATTTGAGCCCATATTCACACAAGCTCAGTCAAAAGTTCAAACCATAACCATTAGTGAAAATTTCAACACTACCTCCCATGATGAAGTTGAGGAGCATAGTTCGAACTCTAAAGACACAGCCACAACAACTTTGTATAATGAAGTCCATAGTATTTCAGAATATATTTCTCAAGGAAGTAGATAGTTTATGTTTCTCATAGATAGTTTATGTTTCTCATTTACACCCAATGCTTATTGTGCTTATTTCTTTCGATGTGATGAAGAGAATACAGGGTTTAGGGATAAATTAATATCTTATCCTATATTTGTTATAGGAATAATCTTTTTAGTCTCAAAATTTAGCTTAGTTAATAAATACTCCTATGCAAAAGTTCATAAAAATCTTGAGATTTGGTCTCATAGAATCCCTTAAAAATAATCATCAAAATTGATCATAAATTAGAGACGAAACTCACAAATTGCAGGACAAAGAAAATTTAAACTCAGTATCCCAACCCAACATACACAACAATTTCAACAATCAAAATTATAAACTCAACGCAACATACACAACGATTTCAACAATCAAAATTATAAACTCAACCCAACACCAACTGCTCAACAATAACAAGAACATATACTTAACCATCTTGAAGACAACAATTCTAGTGTAGCAATGACATTGAATAAAGTAAAAAAATAACTGCCTGCGTTGCTGAAAGTCTTACTGTCTAGTCTTTCATTGTCTTTACAGGGGGCATAAACACAGAAGGCAAACCATGCAAGCACTTATTCTCTTTCTCATGTGGATACCAACCCACCATCCATTTACTGTCATTGCATTGTTATGTTTAATCTTTCTTTGATCCCACACTTGAGTTCTTAACTTCTTACAGAAAACAAAGATAATACAGTTCTTAACTTCTTACAGAAAACAAAGATAACAGAGGTTTAGTAGTTAGTCAAATTAGTGGATACGTAACACACTCAAAATCAGAACTCAATTAGGTATGATTTGACAAAGATATCGAAAAGGGAGGTTGAAAGAGTGACATACGAAAACTTTAATGCCAATCAAAGGCAGTTTTCCTTATTAGGTTCAGGTTTTGCTGGTCGAAAGTCGAAAACTAAAGCTAAATAGTGGCATCCAATGGAACCCAACTAGAGAAGACAATACAACACCCCACATCACGTAAAAAACTGGTGCAATCAACATATTATATTTTTACAGAATCTCACTTGTTGAACATCTCCTGGAAAAGCTAACAAATATCATATAAAATAAATGTCTTAGTAAAGTCGAAAATATAATAATTGCAAATTATATTTAAGATTTTTTTTTATGAGAAACTTCAATTTTATAAAACTTTCCATGTTTTTTATGGACAGGAACACATGGGATTGTTTTGCAAGAGCTAATATTATAAATTGCAGTTTTTGATCATCATCTTTGGAGTTATTTGCCTCTTTGGCTTGCAATGACCAACTATAAGAGAAACCACTTCATTCCACTTTGAAGAATGAATTTGACATTTTCTTTTATGAAGCCCCCATATAAAAGAGACAATATTAAGACATCATTACTAAAACATAGGCAGCAGATCCTATGTTATACACAGTTGGAGACAAAAGACCACTTTTATACAATTACCTTTTTTTTTTAATATCCCTATTCCAAATCAAAATCAAGCCATTCAGAAAACAAGTCTGATAATTTTTACACAATATTTTTAGACATTTCCAATAAAACACTGCGATCCAAGTTGAAACAACCATGCTTGGGCACTACTTTGTTGAAGCTCCCATGCCAATCAAGACTCTTCCATATGGCCGCGTGTTAAAACCCACCCACATTCATTCTTCCTGGTCATTGAGATTTATTCTCAAGGAGAGGAACTAACTATACTGCACAAACTGGTCCATAACCTGAAGGAAAGATCAAACTCGTAAAACTTTTGAGAAATGGCAAGCCTGCTTAGCAAACGTATACACCCTCAAGAAATTTGAAAAATGTGAGCAGCACAATTATTTGTTGATCTGCACATTTATGTCAGCTTTACCAATTTCCTCCTATATAGGATTAGCTGTGAGTAATCAAAGAGTTATATGTCTCAGATATTGTACACTGCTTGAAAGAGTTCAACATCCCACCCAACATAATCAACCAGAGTTTCTGCATTCAATGTATAAACATTCACCAGCCCTGAGACACGGCCTGTGAAGGTTTATTATCTGCATGTTAACTCTTGAGGCTCCTGGAGGCAGTTTGCAAGGCCTTGAAAGTCATATTTGGGAAAAATCAGTGTTATTAACACTGGAATTACATACTGGTTCTTGTTAAATTGAGTATAGAGGAATATCAGACTTCTACTCTCCAAATGATGTTATCACCCTTTTCTTGAGGTTTCTCCAATGCAGCCACCTTATTGCGGTGGCTCCCAGCCATGGATTTGCCTCTTTCTTGAGGCAGCTCACAGGCTTCACTGACAGAACCGCACATTATATCTGCTGGAGGGATAAAACAATCCAAGGACAATCCAGGCACATTGAATGCAACTTCCTCTATAGTCCAAACCTCCTCCATCCGGGTTTTGGTGTGGCTCATTGCCGTTTCTCCGAATCTGAAGAGAGTAACAACAGAGCGGCCGGAATGGGCTATCATCATTCCCTCCACAGGTCTGTAATCATCAAGCACCGAGTTTATTGTTGTCTCCCAATAAACAGCATCACCTCCAGTAGATTGAATTCGTGTGAGATGAGAATCCTCCATATGGACAAGAAGCCCGGTTCTCTGGCTAAAGTAGCCAAAAAGAACATGTCTGATAATCTCAGCAGGGCCATCACTTCTAGCCTTTAAGGTTGATGGATCTGCACAAAGCTTAAGAACAAAGCAGTCTTCCCCATTTATTTGCTTCTCTCCAATGCATCTAGCATCAGAAAACATGGTTGCAGTGGTTCTTGGATCCAAGCCCTGAACCAAACACAAGATTTCAGGACTTGAACACCGCAGAATTTATTAATTCAAACCAGAAATGAAGAAGAAATCTAACTTCTAAATTCAGAAAAATGTGGATTCCGTACTTTATCAAGAACTAAGTATAAACCTGGGCTTCGGTAATCGGGTAATGAAAAACTGATAAAATCGAACACTACAAAAACTGATTTTTGGCAATAGGTAATGCACAATTTTGCTAAAACTATCAAACACATATTCCATATATCCTACACATTCAGAACATATGAAACAAATGATCCATCTTTTGGTCAGGTTGCAGAAATAATCACCCCTATCAAAAGGCCGAGAAGAAACACAGATTTTAGCACCTAAGAGTTGTAAGAAATTAAAGAAATAGATCACAACCTAAAACTCAAAAACGCATCTCAAATATGGACTGAGTGAAAAAACTAAATCTATTAAAACGAGAAAAAAGTTGGACTTCTGCCCCTGGCCAGTGCAAACACCAATAAATTGAACAAATAATAATATAAGTAATTCATAGTAAAACAAAGATAGGCCTAGCATTTGGACCTGAAGAGCCCTACGCAAAGGCCTAACAGGTCCTTTTGCGGCATGAGCACCAAGCCACGGCGTGTGTCTCCAAACCAGCTTCCCATTGCTTCCTGCATGCACTTTGCTGCCTCCAACTGCGAGCTCCACATACCACATATCAGGCATCATCTGCCATAATACAAAGCCACCAGTCTCGTATGCTCTGGAGGAATTCCGATTCTTTGTTACTTTTGTAGCTGTTTCATATTCAGATGCCAACATCTTCACCTTTCCCATAGCATATGCATTCCGGATTGAGCTTTGGTACCGAGCACCTCCAGAGGCTGCTATATATTGTTGCAAGATATATTGAGCAGATGAGGTTTCCTGCATAAATAATAACGGTTTTCAGCAAAATCGTTCAACCGAACTTCAGAGAAAAAGGAGAAAAGAAACATCAAACTCATGTCCCTGGACATTAAGTCACATGTTTCCAGACCACATCTTCACATTTATAACAATCCAAAGACATTATGCGCGAAATCTCAAACTCATCCATATTTATCAAAATCTCTTCTTTCCCCAAGCAGATTTCAAGCCCTTCTACATGTTTCTCGAAACAATATCAAGGGTAAACGGTGAAAATAACGTTCAGGTCCCGACCCTAGGCAGCATGCCAGATTTGGCGTATTTGATCCCTGTCCAGGGACACAGCCACCCTACCCCTTTGGATTTCAACGTCAGTTGTAGTTGCAGACCTCTCACCATGAGAACGCGGGTGCCTATTATGCTTGGAGTTAGGTTGAGCCCTCTGCTTCACCTCAAAATAAAATCAAATCGGGGTGCCTCAAAATTAAGTCCTTATCTATGAAAACCTATTTTACTGTTTTGTACTCATACTTTAATCTGTCTTCATAAATTATTATCATCATTTTCCACTCCAACCCTCGAACCCATATCATGTGTGATCAAGATAATAAGTGCAAAACAGATTTTCAAGCTACCAAATGAGCTAATTTAAACGATATTCTGGAGTATAGAGGGAGTTTGCAAATACATTAAGCATGAAAACGACTGTGGCAAAGGGAATGAGAAAAGCGTAGGATTTCTTACAATGGGAGTGTCTTTTATACTCAGATGAGGAAGAGGATCGCCACTGACAGGCACGGGGGCTAAAGGAGCACCCAAAACACCGAGAAGTAGGCGAAGATCCGAACGCTTGTAGCCAGACAGAGAAGGTGCCCTGGCCAGCTGCCCTTTCATCCAATTGTGCAAAGCACTCCATCCCTCCTTTTTGGTCTCAGTCTCAAAGCCTTCAGGATTGGGCCCTTCCATAAGAGGGGCTAGTGTCTCTCCAATGGGTCTCAAGCTGCCCGACCTTGCTATTAGAGGCTCTGGCTGAGGCTGGAACTGCTGTTTATTCCTTCTCAGTAAACTTAGTGGAGAAGCACTTCTGCTGGGACTTTTTGATCTAGATTTAGCCGGAGACAGACTCCTAACTACCTCTGAGAAGAAATTATGCTTTCTTTCCATTTTCAGCATGCACGAAAAAAAGGCCTTCGAACTAAAGAAGGCCTCGTCTTTCAGAGAATATATAGCTATACCGGTTGCTTCAACAGATATGATGATGTTTAATGCCGCTCAACTGCTTGCATTCATTGGAAATGACCAAAGCTCCAAGTTTGGATTGCTGGATGCATAGACTAGCCATATTAATCGGGACAGCCTTGTTGCTTCTTTCCGATGCATTGACTCACTCAGCCACAGACATTGTTGAAAATCATGCAACTTTCAATGGGATTTGGTCATACACAACCTGGCTCTAATCTTCTCAACTCAGCAATTGCAGACTTTCTTATCAATCAGGCAGTTGGTACTACTAAACTGCGCCCCCGCTTGAACAAGGAATACATAGCAATGTCAATGTCTGCCTTTCTCCCTTGGAATTCGTATAACCCACGGAATATATGTTTCTCAAAGTAGGCTTTCCTTGCTTTGACCGACCAAAAGGCGCTACGATTCAGTGTAAGCACTGGGTAGTGTACATGTGCTAGGAAACTGTAGCAACGATGTCCATTTGCTTCTTATTGTTGCAGACGCAAGCCTACTAGTGTTTCTTGCAGAAACAACACAAAACAGATCCCCTTCGTAGCATGCCACAGTCCCCGCCACAGCTTGGAATATGGGGAAATCCAGTAATATCAGAAAACTCTAACTTGAGGAACTTGTAAAAGTCGTGAATTGGGAGACTGATCAATGAGCTATCGGAAACTTAGCTGCAGAAGGAGATGGATGGGATAAGGACTTTTCTTCGAGTTAATGGATGGTTGTCTTTGCTTTTTATCAAAGAACAGTGGACGGGAAAGAAGACGAAGTAGGTACTTGGGCAGTGTGATTTTAACGAGCGAAAACAACAAGATTTCCCAGATTCTAATAAAGTCCATCCAACATGTAGGTGATAAGAAACACAAAGTGGAAGTGGAAATGGATGATAGGAAGGAAACAAGAGAACCCTACAAGCTTCTATAGAGTATTTTTCAAGTGGATGATGTGTGAAAAGTACATGAAAAGTAGCATTCTGCAAAGCTTTTCCAAGTGGGGACGTACAAGAACCTAGTGCTGCTGCTGCTTCTACAAGTTAGTTCTGTCCAATTCTTATGAGGAAACATGCATGGGCACATGATGTTGAGGAAGCAAAATCATGTGGGCTAGTAGAATGCATGGCCAACTTTATCTGCTCTTGAGAACTGGATTAATGGACACTCGGTGAGATATATACAGTGGCACAGGTGAAGTAATGGGGCAGCAGAAATACATGGTTACAAATCAGGGGAATCAATCATTTTCATGGAGAGATAGGAAGAGGAATGAATGCCTGTGGGCTTAGATACACAAGCAGCTACGGACATTGAATGCAAAGGAATAGGGTCCAAAAATGTTTGAACCGTAGACTAAATACAGACAAACAGACAGACATGCAGGATGAAGATAATGGAAGCTAAAAAGTATTATATATTTAAGCTCAAGTTGCAAAATGCAAGAGCAAGAATCCAGTAGAAACAATTGAATATAGACGGGAGGGAGCGATTTACTCTACACTAAATACAGATATCCGCTATGTCGGTACTCTAATATAAAATGTATGTAGATATATCCAAAGAAAAGTCGCATATAGGCTTTCGGTTTTTAAAGAACTGTATTTTCTTTTACAGAAACTACCCAAATTTTGGTGGGAGTCGTGTAGCTTTGTGAATTGGCAGGCAGAGCCATACAGAAATGCGTAGTACCTAAACTCCCACACTGTATCCTGAGTAACTATAAACCCTACAAAGGTTAACTAATTAGGAGTTACTGTAAAATCGCGGGCCGTAATTGATGGGTTTGGCAACCCGGGGCTAAGACAAAGTGTGTTACAGCCGGTAAATATGTTCTCTGACAATTGTCAGAGTTTCAATTGATGACAACGAGCAGGAATTGTCCATATTTTTGACGGTGACAAAAGAACTTCAGACTGTAGCCAAAGTCCACGCAAGAAAAGCCCAACGCCGAGAACATGGCGGGAATCTTCCCCCTACTGACGAAACAATTCACGTTAACTGCCAGAAGATTTTCCCTTCAACTATGGGGATAGCCCTAAAAGCTTAAAAAGTCCCTTCAACTATGGGGATAGCCCTAAAAGCTAAAAAAGTCGACTCAAACCCTTGTGCTGGTTGTTAGTTCGGAGGGAAACCAAGTGCGCGTCAACTGACAGAAACCGCGTATGTAGATTTTTTTGTGGTCCTTGGAACAGCCTGAAGGAGGTACCGTTACGCGACATGGACTGCAAAGTCGTTAGGTCTTCCGATTACAGCGAGGAATAATCGTCCCCGTAAAAAATGGCTCGGGTACGGAGACCATTTGCCGTTCCGCCATTGTTGCAGAGCAGAGGTAGCAGGTTTCCCGTCACGGGACTCATAATTGGGAATCAAATTGGGTGACGTTACGTTTGACCTTTACCATTTTGGAAAATTATAATAATTATCAAAGGAAGAACGGCGTAATTGCATTAATGGGGACCTCCCTTATGTCAGTAGGGGATTGTAGCCCCCCCACCGGTCCAGTCAAATGGAATCGCGCGCTCTTGTCATGTGACCAAAATCCTCAACCTCAACTCCAACCCCACAAGTGTACTTTTCTCGAGAAGCGTGCTAAAGTTATATAATATATTGCATAGATAATAGTGCAGCGTGGTCACATGGGGTAGTGGTGAGGTCAATTCAAGTTGGGCAAAACAAGTCGGAACATATATACCTTTGCATGTTAGCTGTAGAGGTAGAGGGAGGAGGTCTTTCTTGGGAAACACCAAACTCCTATCTCTTGGGAGAGGAGTGCAGAGGGAGTCATAATGTTTAGTAACCACTAGCGACTTGCTTCTTCTTGGGATGTGCACTTGGTCATCCTAGGTGTTAGGACACCCTTAGGTTAGGGTAGGGTAAAGTTTGGGTTGGGTTAGGTTCGTTGAGGGAGAATACTCTAGTGAGTGGCAGGTTAGGAAACACAAATTAAAGAAAACAATTCAAAATTAATTAGAAAAAGGGTAGGAAATAAATTCAAAATAAATTTATAAAAAATAGAAAATAAATTCAAAATTAATTAGAAAAAGATTATGAAGCGAATGAAAGTTTGATTAAGAAAAATATATGAAGAAAATGATTAGTTTAATAATAATATTTATTTTTAAGGTTATGGTCAAGTTAAGTTATAGATTAAATTGGTGTATGAAATTACCTTGGAGAAGGGATTTCTTCGACACTATTCAACTACTAAAGTCTAAAAAAGAGTACGTACCCTACTCCTATAGATTTGAACCCATAACTTTGTAAGAAGAAAACATGTTCTTAACTATTAAACCTACTTTATATGACTAGAAAATTTAATAAACACTTTATTGAAAATTTGATAAATACCTAAACTAATTCATTATATATTTCATGATATTAAAGAGTTTCTCTAAAATCTTGAAATTTAAAATTGGTTTGAATATTCATTTTGTTAAAGTTTTGACATATTTATCAATCACACTTCAAATGTAGGGAAGGTAAGCTTACGGTGTTGGTAGAATGGTTTCCAAAGAGGACAGGTTTTTAGGTGGCAAGTTTCAAAGAAGGTTTTGGTGCATTTTTTAGTCATTATTTTGAAGGACTTTTTCAACATGAATTTTTTTGAAGTTAAGATTTTTGTTGTTTAGAGTTTCAAAGATTTTTGGTGATTAAAATATTGAAAAGAAAATTTATTTAAGTGGTGATGAGAAGTGTTCAGTATTTTTGGGAGTTTGCATTTATTAAGGGTTTAAGGGTGTGATCTATCTTGCATTCAGAACATGGGAATGTTGGAAACTTGGATACCAATGTAGACATTTTCTCCAAATTGACAGGAAAGTCAAGTTGAAAGTGGCAATATTATATATTAAAAAAAGTAAAAATAATTTTTTTTGGATTACAATATATATCTAGATAATGACACATTTTAAATTTTATTTTAATAAAGTTGAAGGTCAATTTAGGACAACATTGCTCCTACTGAAACAACTACAATATCAAAATTACCAATTTAATTTATGCTAATAATTATATGAATATATTTAACACAATACTTTAATATCCATAAAGATTCCATGAAAAAATGGGAAACAAAATACATATATAAAATTCGAACATCTTTTTAAAGTTAAACTTTACACATATAAGCTTTAAACATCTTTGTAAATTTGAAGCATTATTCTTTTCGATTGGAAAAAGCTAAATAGTATTACTTTAGTAATATCAAAATACAATAAAAGTCAATGCTATGGTTGGTTGATAGCAACAACACAATGGGGCAAATGGTGGCCATGGACAGAGTATTGATTTATTAGACTTTCATGTTTAGTTCGGGCTTGAAGACAAACATACATACATTACACCTTTTTCATATCCACCACTATAAAGTGAATATTATTAAACTTTTTTATTTAAATATTTTTTGAAATAATATTTAAGTAGTTTAGTCTTTGTTTTATAGTGATATTTTGAATAAATATAATAAAGATATTTGTAATAAATTATGTGTTTGTAATAATGGAATAAAAAGATTTACATTTTAATTTAATAATATCGAAAATTGGTACTTACTAATACCAAAAAATTAATTTTAATTTAAAGCTTTCTATTTCAAAAACTAGTTCCCAAACTCACATTTCCTTGATGTTGAATCTACCAAAACTGTTTCCAACCAATTGAAGAGTTTTGTATATGTTCCCAATCTCCGTAAAGATTGGGAAGGAGTTTAAGAAATGCTGAAAACCAATTTTATAGTCATTGGGAACTAGTTTTTAGAGATGGTGAGAACAAGTTTGAGAGGATAGGTGAAAACCCCCAAAACACTTAACACCTATCTTTTTCTTAACATAAATTTAATCAATATTACAATAATATTAGTTTAATAATTCTTTCACTTTATTTTAAACAACTATTATTATCATAAATAATGTCTCTCCCATATTAATATTATCCTTACCATTACTTATTTGTTGTAGTTTAAACATTCTACTTTTTGGTTATTTGTGAGTTTAATTTTGTGTGAAATTTGGTAGAAATTATTGGAGTGCCCTATAAATTTTTCAATATGTTAAATCTATTTATGCATTCAAAAATACAATTTAAACAACAAAAAAACTAGTGATTTTACCCAAATTTATATCCCTAGATTCCCCCAATAAAACTAGTGATTTTACCCAAATTTATATCTCTAGATTCCCAAAAAAACTAAAACACAATTTAAATACAACTTTTATATTAAAATTAAAAAAGAAAGATCAATATTCAAATCTAATAAACATCTCATAAATTGTTTCTACCAATGAAATTCTTTTAAGAACATTAAGTTATCTCATGTTGATGTTTATGATATTATATCATTGAACTCTCAAAAGAGGTGATTTAATTTAAAAAATGACAAAGTAGGGAGATATGACTTAAGAACTATGAAACTCTATATTTGTTTGAGTGTGAGGTTTAATAAATTTGAGTTTTATATTGATCATTAATATTTGAAAGAAGGATTTTATTGGTGTGTTTTCATTGTTAATAACTAGTAATTATTCTTGAAGTTGGAAAGACACGTAGTAATGTCAAAACAATTAGATTGTAATATAGAAAATAAGGATTGAAATACAAGTAACTATATAGCACAAGGTTTTGATGGGCGACACAAGGCTATCACAATTCAAAATCTTGACAAATTGGTAGAGAAGGTTCATGGGCACAAAGCTGCCACCAACAACAAACAAGAATTCACTCACATCATCCTAGATACAATTTTTTCATGAAGTAAAATCACGAGGTACTCTTGGACCCTAGACCTACACTAGAATACAAAATAAATTATAGCCTATGACATACATTCTTCTTTAGAAAAGAGCAACCCCCCAATGAGTAGTAATCTGGAAGAGCTACAACATTAACTCAATGAAAAATATTACTTCTTGCTCAAAGCCATCCAAGGTTCAAAGTGTGCTCGAGAGGATCATTGTGAAGAAACCCTCCTAGCACCCCATCTCCCTTGATGATGATGACGAATAACACAAAGAATCTCTAGTTTCACTCTATCTTCGAGGCTTCAATTTATTTATTTTACTTATATTGTCATAATAACATAGGATTTAGTGGCCAAGGGCCTAGTTGGTTCCCCTCTATCTCAGAGGCTTCAATTGATCTGTTTTACTTCTATTGTCATGATATCATAGTATTTAGAGGCTAAGGGCCAAGCTATATCTAGTCTTGTTTTGTTTTGTACCAGCTAGGACTTAGTGGCCAAGAGCCAAACAATACCCAACATTGCTTTGTTTTGCTATTTCCAGGACATACTCAACCTTTTTCAAATTTCGATTATGACATTATTCAAGTGCATAGACTTGATAGTGATAAATGATTCAAGCTTAGGGTTTCTAAGCATAATTAATTCTTCAAAAGCATGTAAATATTTTCACAAATGGTGTATATGAATAGATAACTTCTCTCTCTCTCTCTCTCTCTCTCTCTCTCTCTCTCTCTTTCTCTCTCTCTCATACACACACAAACAATGACATAAAGGATTCAATCTTAGGGTTTCTAAGTGGAATAAATTCTTCAAAAGCATGTAAATATTTTCACAAATGGTGTATATGATTAGATAGCTTGCCATTTATAATAAAACACACATATTTTAACAATGATTGACATTTTAAGGTGTTAGATTGTGTGGTAACATACACTTCATGGGGGTCCTTATTGTTATTCTTCACTTCTCTGCTATGGAACCCTAGCGCCTCCCCCTCTCCCTTTTGAAGTCCACCATGGCCTTGGTCTCTGGCAACAGGTCGCCCTCCCCTCCTCCCCTTGACATAACTGCTTTCTTTTCTCTCGTAGCCTCCCCTAGCAAATCAATTAAGTCGACTCCTTCAATATTTGTGAAGAAATTGAACCAAATTCCAAAATTTCCGGTCCACCAAGGCTCCTCAAGAAACCTTTCCCTCAAGCTTACATAAAATACAATGATCGAGCAATTCACAAGCATCTGGTCATCCCCCAAAGCCATGACTCATTGGGTAGATAAAAAATGGAATCCCCTTATCAAGGGTCATCTCTCCCAAGCTGTCTATGGGAGGGGTTTCTTTTCCTTTCTCTCTGAGGAAAAATAAGATCGAAATTTTATTTTTCAAAGCGACTCATACTTCATGGGAGTAAGAAGTATGTACTGAAACATATGGACCCCTGATTTCAATTTGGAAAATGATATTCCGCCTATTGTTCTTGTATGGGTTTGTTTTCCTTACCTCCTTTTTCATTGTTGGAATGATACGACGATAAGATCCATAGGAAACTCCCTTGGTAAATACATTGATAGAAAATAACCCATGGATGGAATCTAGGCTTGTGCTCACATTTGCGTTGAAGTAGACCTCGAAAAGGGCCTCTAAGAAGTAGTTCAATTGACATTGGACAACTGGACCTACATGCAACAAGTGGACTATGAACATCTCCTGTTCAAGTCCAAAATTTTCCATGAATATGGCCAATTTGCTAAGAACTTCCCAAAAGCAACCCGTGAACTAGAATCTCCTGAAGCCAATGATAAATGGAAACATCCAAAAAAATGTAGATAAGCACCTAAAGCTGGAGCCCAACCTAAACAGAGGCAACCCTCTTCAAATCCCATTCCTAATAATCCATACAAGGGCACTAGTGACCCAAGCTCCAACACAAATGGTTACGACCCCATTGTTGTCAATTATGAACCCCCTCCCATGGAATCCCTCCCTTTCATGGAACAAGAGATTGCCCAAGACCCCCATGAAGTCCCCTTGGCTTACTGTCCCTMAAAAAAAAGTGTTATTTCCTCCTTGAAGAACTTGTTGAACCCCCCATGCGATTCCTCGCTCCCCATCAATCCCCCCTGTCATCCCTGTGGTAGAAGGTTCCTTAATAGATTCTAGAGAATATTAAGAAAAGGATTCGATCGTCAACGAGCTTGCAAAGAAAGTAGGCCACCAATCAAATCGAAAGAAACGAGAAATGAAATCCAAAAAGGAAAAATAAAGAGGCATGCACACAACTCTTGATGGGGTGGTTATCAAAGAAGCAAGATGCCCATGAATTAATAGTAGTTCCAACCCCTCCAAGGGAGGGATCCCTTAATCCACATATAAATGATGAAAGTTCTTTCATGGAATTGTAGGGGCCTTGTGAATCCTACTAAATCTAAGTTAGTCAGTTAACTAATAAAGCAGGAGAAGCCATAGATTCTACTTCTCCAGGAAACCAAGTTGAAGGACATTGATGTCCTCCTTAGTCCGAAAGTTTGGAAAGCCAATCAATGAATTGCAGTTAGTTCAAGAGGTGCTTCAGGCAACCTTTGCATGCTCTGTAACTTTCTCTCTTTTCATCTAGAAAGAAGCCTATCCTCCCAACATTGACTGCTTGTTAATCTCTCTCATGTGGCGAAATGGGATCAATTCTCAGTGGTCAATGTCTACATGCCGAATAAATCACATGAAAAATACACTTGTTCGACTTCTCTTCTTGGTCTTCAAAGTTCAAATGTGTATCCCAAATGCATCATTGTTGGTGACTTCAACACAACCCTACATCCCAAGGAAAATAGAGGAAACAAATTGGTCAGAGAACCCTTGAGTGACCAAATGGAGGACATCATATCCATCATGGATCTTTCAAATATTAAACCTAAGAATTGAAGATACAGTTGGAAAAATCGATGCCTAGGTCCGGGTCATATCATGGCTTGACTAGATAGATTTCTGGTAAGCAATTCTTTCATTGATGATAACCTCTCTTGATCTTCATTCATTCTACCATGGGGGGGTTCTTACCACTAGACAATCTCATTGATTATGTTTGAGATTGAATATCTTGGCCCAATCCCCTTTATATTCAATACCTTATGGGCCCAAGATCCCTTCTTCTTCGATTTAATTTCCAACTCTTGGTGTTGTTGGGTCACGAGCTCCCCTGTTCACATTTGGGAACATAAATTGAAAATGACTAAAGCATCCCTCAAGGAATGGGTCCAATCTGTTATACATCACCTTCCTTGCAAATTGCCTCCCTGCTAAAAAAAATCGAGATCTATCAAGAAAAGATGGAACAGGGGACAGTCACAGGGGAAATTTTACAAGAAGAACAACATGCCTTCCAATAATACCATAATGCCCTTAGAGTGGAGGAAGAAACTTGGCATCTAAAATCGCAGAGCCTGTGGCTCAAAACAAGGGACAAGAACACTAAGTTCTTTCATATACAAGATAGAACCTGATTATGGAAGAATAATGTCAAGGAAATTGTGAGAGATGATGGGATGACTGCTTCTTCCTTTTCCCATATCAAAGAGGAAATCCTTCAACATTTCAAAAAGTTGTATATTGAGCTGCCTCCCACTCAACAAGTTGACACCACTCAACTGTTGGATCATATCCCTCAAATTATCAATCAACAAGACAACAAAGAGCTCTCAGATCCTATGGAAGAATCTAAAATCCTCAAATCCATCCAACAAATGGAACTTGATAAAGGTCTAGGGCCTAACAAATTCACCACTCACATTTAGAAAATTTGTTGGAACACTATCAAATTTCACTTAGTTCGTATGGTGAGGTACGTTAAAAAATCAGCTCGCATGGGTGGTGACACTAACTCCTCCTTATTGGCCCTAGTCCCCAAAGAGTTAAACCCCTCCTCCTCCTCTAGATTCATGCCTATTTCTCTCTGTAATGTCTCCAATAAAATTATCTCAAAAGCCATAACGAACAGAATAAAACCTCATCTACCCAGGCTCATCTTCCTCAATCAAGAAGGCTTTGTTAAAAAAATATAGAACATTGACAACATTATTCTTTTCTAGGAAGCCATCCACTCTAGAAAAACAAGAAAGGAAAAAGGAATGATAATCAAGCTAGACATGGCTACTGCCTTTGATAGGGTAAGGCATAGCTTCCTTTTAAAAGTTTTAATTTTTTTTGGCTTTGATGATTTTATTTATTTTATTTTTTTCTTAAATGGTTCTCGGCCTGCTTTACCTCCCCCTAGATCGCCCCCCTTGTCAATGGCCGCCCCACCACCTTCATTCATGCCTCCAGAGGGCTATGCCAGGGCTGCCTCCTCTCACCCCTGCTGTACATTCTCATGGTTGAAGTGCTCAAGAGATATCTCGAACACTCCATAAAGGAAAAATCCATTCTTGGTATTTAAATTGTGAGGGGAGCCAAAAGACTCAACCATTCCCAATTTTTTGATGACACCCTTCTCATCAGTGCAACCTCTATTGTCCTTGCCATCAAATTTAAAACCATTCTAGACCTGTTCACAAATGCTTCTGGGGGTCTAATTAACAATGCCAAAAATACAACTCTTCACTTGGAATACTAGCCTCAGTCATACAAGAGAAAGAGTCACGATCTTCGACTTCCCCTTTGATGAAAAATGGAAATATTTTAAATATCTGGGAATTCCCCTGAGTCTGAAACCTTTGACTGCAATCTCTTGGAATCCCACCTTGGATAAGATCAAATCTAAATTTACTCAATGGGGAGCACATTGGCTAAATCCAGCTAGCAGAATTGTCCTCATAAACTCTGTTTTTAGTGCCCTACCAATTTTTCAATTCTCTGCTTTGCTTTCTCCCACCTCCTTTTTCCTTTCCTTTTCTTAGGAAATGCGCAGATTCCTCTGGAAGGGAGACAAATCCAACTCCAAAAGATTTCATCTTGTGAGTTGAATGTGGTCCAGGCTCCTAAATATAATGGGGGGCTTGGGATTAGGGATCACACCAACATGAATAAATCCCTTGGTGCTAAGATTCTTTGGAGGCTAGTCACTGGTTGTAAGGAATTGTGGAAAACTGTTTTAAATAATAAATACTTCCTTGGATCTCATTTGAGATGTTTGGATGGCCTGCCTTCTCCCTTTTCTTTCTCTCAAATTTGGTGCCTCCTCCATGCCTCCCTCCCCATCCTCTCTTCTAACCTCTCTTGGACTCCTACAAATGGGAAACAAATTAAAATCTAGCCATACAACATTATGAGAATGCCTCCCCTTATGACCATGCATGGTCTTATCCCCTTTAAAAATGGGTGGGACTTTCAGAACAATATCACATTGTTTGAAATCTCTCTTTGGGAAGAGCATTCAGGTAGATGGATGGGTTGGAATCTAGGAGACCTCCCCCCCCTTCAACCTCTCTCCAAGTCTCTTCTTCTTAAGTTGTTTGGTTGTGCCCCCTCCACTGGTATTCGAGAAACTGCAAAGGATGGGGAAAAATTGGATACACAGTCAAGCATGGATATCAATTAGAGCTCATACAATATGGTCTTCCTCCGATATCTCCTAGATGGTGGGGGATATGGAGTGCAGACAATCTTCCCAAAATAAGTGCCTTATGTTGGACCCTCATGCATCAGAACATGCTCGTCGCGGAAAACTTGGAAAAACTGGGCATCCATGGCCCTTCTAGGTGTGTTTTATGTTGCACTGATTTGGATTCCTCTAATCACATGTTTCTGCACTGTCCCTTCTCCAGGGAAGTATGGAACAAAGTTTTGCAGGATCTTATTTTTAGAATTCAATGGCTCTCTTCAATAGAACAAATCCTCTTATGTTGGCCCCAAGCCTACTTTTGAGTGCAATCTATGTCGTATAAATTCTCAACGATTTAATGTCAACCAGGGATGCTCGTAAGCTTGTGATGATGGCAACAAAATATATGCAGGAGTAGGCATCTAACTCTAATCTAAGAAAATTCAATCAAATCCTAACTCTTGCATTCCACTTAATAAGACTTAGTTGTTGTAGGCNCCCCCCACAACTGAAGGTGTTCTCCGTCCTCGGAAAATGTAGAAAATAGGGAAGGACATGGAGTGACAAATGGGGAAGGACATGGAATAGTAAAGGATATGGAAGTACAAATAAGAAATTTTTCCAAATACATTTCTTTTAGCATTCAAGGAATTACTGATTAAAGATTGGAAAACAACATACCTTTACTTACCTGAGAAGATCATGAGCTATGCATCTGAGAGATCTTTGTATGGCTGCAATATTTTGGCTGCTACTATTGGATCATGGATCTTTGGAGTAAAAATAATATCATCTTCTTGAGTGTATGAACATAGAATGAGATCTGAAATTGGTACATATGTACCATATTATTGCGGGAACTAAGTTGTTGGTGTTGAACTCTGGAGCTGAATATTTGATTTACTGGAACACTGCTGCAAGTTGCTGTGAGTATCATGGAACCATATAGTCCTCATTCATATCCGCATCGTGGCATAATTCTTATCTATGTGAATAAATTTTTTCGATGTCGAACATAGAAAGAAATTGTCGGATTACCAACCATTGATGAATGTTGTTAACCGACACGAGACTTCTCACCATTAATGTCAATGAGAGTCAAGATGCCCAAGTACATCTTACTAGGTACGAATAAATGTGTCGCACGTCGAGTCACCTAGAAGATCCGACAAACAAGGGACATTGATGTATTCCCACTGTTTATTGGCGAAAGAACTTGCCATTAAGGGATGCAAGCCTCAAGGTACTGAAAAGGTCTCTAGTCTCAATCCTAGATGATGTGCTGATGTCGATGGGTCAAGACTTGTCAGAAGGAGGGCCATAAGTAATCCCCCATCATCTAACGCGAGTAAAAAGTAATGATTTAGAGGACCATAGATGAAAGATCAAGCAAGCTTTATTTGGCAAAAGGAAAATGACAAGGTGGTAACTCAGCTTTGTAAGTGAGCTAAGTGACTTTATTCATGGGTTAGGGGTGAGTGAAAGTGAGGCAGGAAAGCATGAAACTTTCAAAGGGGTTGAAGCCAAGATCTAGTAGTGATAGGAAGATGACAAGTTTAGGATTGACTTCAACATGTTAGGCTCAAAGGAAAGAAAATGAATCATCACATAATGGCTCGGAAAGGCATCGTTTGATAGCAATGGTATGATGGATATCATCTGAAATATAATGATATTGACTTCTTCATGACTTCATTGGGACATGATTTTCTCAAGAGCATGTGGTCTTTTGAAAACACTAGTGCATAAATTGGTCTTCTTCATCTTCCCAGAACCTGCAAAAAAAACTTAGCACTGACCTGCAATAAAACGTGAGTTTATCGAAGAATAGAGGTGACCAGTCTTTCTTCATCCGATACATACGCAAAAAATCACAAATAGTGCGAAATAGAACGAATCCAAGGAAAATAAATAAATTAAAATGCACTGTTACTTGTTGGGATGTGGTGCACCTTGGACAACCTGCCAGTGTTTCTTCATTTGATGCTCAATTTCAGTGATTCAAAAGACAAATCAAAATATTAGAAGCATTTTTCAATGATATGAAGTTCTTAAGAAATTTCGAAGTCTATTGGCTATGACCAAAACAATTTGATATCCTCTAAATGTTTGATGATAATTCCTCCATTGCGTAGATCTTTCCAACGACACTTTCTTTACCTCAAATGAACTTTGTATGAAAAACAATTATTGCGTTTTTGAAGTTTTTAGGAAACAATAAAAATGTTGCGCAAGGATACCACGTGGAAAGGATGAACACATGGAAGGTGATTGGGCTGTCACATGTTCGAATAGGATTGCCATATGGGTTAATGAAGTGCTGTCGTGGAGGTGAATGAGAGGTCGCTATATGGCCCAAGCAGAAGCTGCCACATGGCGACCTCTTTTTGATCAAATTATAACCAAATCCACATGTATCAAACCCCCAACCTTATGAATCATAACCAAACACTTCCACCAACATGGAAAACATATGACATGTTCAATTAAGTGCAAAAGAACCAAAGTTTATAAATAGCAAAATCACAAGCTACTCAACCAAGGAAAATAAGATCTTTGGAGGGACTAAAAGAACCCTTGCCACTCCGAATGAAACATGACCACAGCTAATCAGGGAAAATACTCCCACCATTCATTGTCACAGAGGACGAACATGATCCCGAAACACGATTTGCAAGCCAAATCCCAAGATATTTTAAGCACGTAAAACGATTAGCATGAAACCCACAAATTGAGTTAGAATCAGATGGTTATTCATTGCGAGTATTCAATATGGAGTCCAAAGCCATTGCATCTCATTCAGTCACAACAAAACTCTTCTCATCATGAACGTTATTGATTTCAGACCCATTTTCCACTTTTGCCTCCTGTCTTCATTTCCAATTGAATATTAGTGATCTGAATATCCTTAGAAATTGCTTTACACATGTCATATATTGTTAATCCTGCCACATAAACTGCAGTCATAGCTTCCATCTCCACCCCTGTCTGGCCGACTGAAGTCACCTCTCCTTCGATCTCCACAACTTGTTCTTTCTCACTCAGCCTCAATTCTATTTGAACTTTACTTAACATTATATTATGGCAGAGAGGAATGAGGTTTGCAGTATGTTTTGCCCCATAAATCCCAACAATCTTTGCCTGAAACAAAATAGTGAAGCACAATTCTTATGGGCAAAAGAGAGCTTGTTCTAGCCGAGATCGTAGGCTATGTCGAAATTCTACTGCTGAACATTTCCAATTATTGATGGCGAACCTGCGGCCCTGCAGAGGCGAACACAAGGCAAACCAAATCGTCGCCTATACTGGTTTTCAATGATATGAAGCTATTCTTTTCGGGCAGAACATATCTCGCGCCTCCTTTAAAGTGAAAAGCAATAGTCGGAAATCGAGGAACAGATTTGGCTCTGTAACAAAGATCAAGCCCCACACTGGATGCATTCACTGCGCGAGCTCCAATACTGGAGCTCACACATCTCAAGTGATATCTCTACAAATCCTCTTACAAATATTTCTTTCATGATTAATCTCCATCCAAGATACTTGAGTAGATCTCCAAATCTTCATCAAATCTTCAAGGGGTTGAAGAGGATTCGAATTTGAGGCTTG
>SNQJ01S0001925.1:415305-441502 GCA_010110895.2 Picea sitchensis | reverse complement strand
AATATGTCTAAAACCCATGTAATCATGAAAATGGTTTAATGTAAGGGTGTGGGAAAGTGAAATATGGTTAAAAGTGAAGTGAAAGTGACTTGAAAGTTAAGTGAAAGGTTGGTAAAAAGATGGTACTTTGGCGACTCAACACCTACCTTGGGTCCTTGGAAGGCAAGCTTGTTCTCAAAAGAACATGGTTGGGCTCTTCTATAATTTGTCTGTTGGAAAATCTAGTTAGCCATAAATAGAGGGGTCTTCAGGGGACTCAATCTACTTTGAAAATGGTGGCTGTTAAATATGCAGGCCTCCTCTTGGAGAATTTCAATTCAAGGGACATGTGATATACTCAGCTTGACACTCTTGATCACTAGGAAGTAAAGTGGATGGTGAAATTTCCCATTAAAACTTTCTCCCTCCTCCCAGCTCAACCTAGATCATCTTGGTAGCTTTATTTCTCAAGTTTGGATTTAACCAACTAGTTGTGGGATTGAGATCACTTCACTTTATTCTTTGACAGAGCCTCCAAAGGGAACCCCAGGGAGGTAGGTGCGGGTGGGATTCTGTATGGCCCTGGAGGGCATATTGAGTCCACTTTCTCATAGAATCTAGGCGTTTCCATCAATAACCAGGCTGAAGCGCATGCCTTCTTACAAGGCCTAATTATAGCCAAAATCAACAATATCAAAACTCTCCCAGTTGTGGATGACTCCAATAACATAATATGGAATCTTAGTATTTCCACCCTCCTAGCGGATGTAAGCCTTAGATCAATTTTCAAACGTATCCACGACATCCTCAAGGACTTTAATCAGGTGTTCCCATGGCATGTCAAGTGGGACTTGAACTCACTTCCAGACCATCTGGCTAATTGTGGAATCAAAGGGGAAGCCAAATCTCTCATCATCAATTTCCATCCTAGTTACAACCCTTCCCCCTAAATCCTCCTCCATGATTTGGGCATATGTCCTTGGCCTTTGGTTTTGGAGGGCCCCTGTCCTTTTCTTAGCCCCCTCTTGTCTTAACACACAATCTCTCTGCCTCCTTGCCTTGCATCTACTCAATATCTCCCCGTGGATTCTCTTCCTCCCTTGTCTCCCCCCCTGCCTTCTCCCTTTCTCACATCACCTCTCTCCCTTTATCTATACCCCCTCCATCATCATCTATTTGGGATTTTTATTCTCCCTTACAGGGATGGGACTCTTCCCTCCCTATTTCCACCCATCTCATTTGAAGCTGGCTTCTTCTCATACCGCTCTCCCTTTCTCCCTCATGCGTGTGGCCTTATCCTCTTCTATTCGCACGAAGCCGCTATGGGGGCTGACAGTTCCCACACTCCTGCATGAATTATTACTCCCTGTCACTCATACGCCATTGGAAACAAATCCCCCTAGACCAAGTTTTCTTATTCTCAAGGATAATTTCTCCAAAAGGGGAAGGATAGTTAGGTTTCAGAGCCTAATTCACAAGTACACGGGTCTGTACTTCACCCCAAATATAGCAACAAAAGACTTTATTACCAATTTTGTCTCTGGCATCCATAATTTGCTCCAACATCTTTTTGTTGGGTGGAAACAAAGCTCAGATAAAATCTTCAATATGGATTACAGATGTTTGGGTTCAAATTAGAGGTTGCTACAATTGGAACATGAACTTGATGACTTGCGTTCTCTAGTTGTCACCATTCATGAGAGAGTGGGAAAATTGGTGTCACAGGTTCTTACGGTGCTCAAACTCTTGGTACAACACAAACAATATTTTCAGTCCCTCCATGATGAGGTTCATGCTCTCCATAGTCAATTAGAATAAATAAGGCTAAGACTAACCTTCAATGGACACTATGGGATTGCTTCAACATGCTCAAAATCTATCAATTCCATCCTGTTTCCACTGCAGATCCCTGACCTCAATGCAACGGTCCCTTCAACAGACCAGAATGGATAAATGAATGAGGTTGAAGGTGTAGACATGTTCCCTCCTAATTATCTTTGCATGCATTTTTAAGTTTTGGTTTTGTCTAGGTGTTTTCTATAGGGCTTACCCTCATAGAAGTTTTGCTGGGTGGGGCTACCGAAAATTTTCTGTTCATTGTATCTCTCAAGTCCAGACTAGTATGGATTGCTGGGTATGTGTTATATTATTTTCATGAATAGATGTAGTGTTTGCATTGCGCTGGGGGCGTGGGTTCGGGAGTAGTGCCCCCAAATTTGTTTTGGAGGTGTTTTGGCCAATTGTTTTCTAATTCTGGTTAAGGAATTCGGGTTGTTGACTAATATGGGTCAATGGATTAAGGGTTTGGATGCTGCAGGATCCTATATGTATATTGTATTGTAAACAATGAATATATCGTGTATAGAAGATTAGAGGTGTGGCACTAAATAGGTTGTTGGTTTTCCTTGTTTTTGTTTCGAGGGTAAAATCTCTGTGTATTGTGTGTGTGTGTGTGCCATTATGTTTTTTCTATCTTTTATTGAGAATATGTTTGCAGTAAATAATTGTAGAAGGTTAAAATCTACATTTGGTATCAGAGATGTTTTGGATTCAGGGGGACACCTTTGTGGCTAAGGGTTTGGATTGGGTCTATGATTAGTCTTGTTACAGTGGGAGATCTACAATATTGATTCTTCATGTGAAAAGAAATGACGAGCAGTTCGAAAATAGATATCAGGAAATTTAATGGACAAAGTTTTGAGCTGTGGAATCTCAATATGGAATATCTATTGGTAGACAAAGATCTGAGGATCGCAGTGGATCCAAGTACTGCACCTACTAGAATGTCAACAAACACTGGAAAAAATTGGATTGGAAGGTGAAGAGCACAATCCGGTTGTGTCTCTCAAATTTAATATTACTGAATGTGTCAGGGTAAGCTACAACCAAGGCATTATGGGATAAGTTAGGAACTTTGTATTAGTTTAAGTCCCTACCAAATAAACTGTTCATGCAGAAGAAGATGTATAACATGATGATGAAATATGGAGACTCGGTGATAGAGCATATTAACACCTTCAATACAGTGGTAAGTCAACTATTATCTGTTGATATTAATATTTATGATGAAGACAAATGTATCCGTTTAATTTTCTCTTTACCGGACTTGTGGGATAGTTTAGTTGTGTCTATAGGTAGTAATACAACTACTTTAAGTTTTGATTATGTGGTCTCATCCTTATTGTCAGAGGAGATGAAACGAAAGAATATGGAAGGATAGAGAACATATGCATTGTTTGCAAGAGGACGCTCTCGAGAAAGAAATAGATCTAAGTCCTCAAGTGGGAGATACAAATCTAAGGGAAGATCTAAATCTCCTAGAAATTTTGTAAAGGTATGTTGGAGATGTGGAAAAGAGGGGTACTACAAGAATCAATGTACATCCAAAAGTGTTGAGAGAGGGAAGAGATCTAAAGATGCTTCTTCTATCGAATCAAAAGACTTTGTAGAAGAATGAGGGGATGTATAATTGGCTTCTTCAAGCACACATGCAGATCATGAGGCATGACTAGTTGACTTAGGCGCATCCTTTCATATGACTCCCCACAGGGAGTGGTTATGTGAATATGAAAGGTATGATGGAGGTGATGTTTTCCTAGGTGATGACATGCCAACCAAAATCATAGTAAGAGGAAAATTCAAGTTGAAGCTCATGGATGGAAGAATTGGAACACTCCCCGGTGTTATGCACATCCCAGGATTGGACATAAATTTGATTTTTGTAAGCAAGATGGACGATGCAAGGGTAAAACCAATGTTTGAGAAAGAAACCTACATGATGGTTTGAGAAGAAATGATGTTGCTGAAGGGAGTTCAGTGTGGAACTCTGTATAAGCTGTAGGGAAGCACTATTAGTCGGGGTGTACTAGTTCCATTCTTTCTGAGATTGGAGCTGAAGAAGAAAAAAATCCTACAGTCTCTGGAGAAAAGGCTATGTTGTGGCATCAAAGACTCAGGCATATCGAAGAGAAGGGATTTCGGCTACTACACGGTAAATGTATGGTTAAAGGTATGTTAAACTGCTCTATGTATTTTGATTTCTGTGAACATTGTGTATATGGGAAGCAAAATCAGGTAAGATTCCCTTCTGGTGCAATGAGGGCAAAGGAAATTTTACATTTGGTGCACAATGATGTGTTTGGATTTGTGTGGTTCCATCATTGGGAAAATATGTGTACTATGTCTCATTTATAGATGAATTCTCGAGGAATACTTGGATATATTTCATCATGAATAAATTTAAAGTCTTTGACAGGTTTAAAGAGTTTAAGTATCTTGGGAATTGTTACCTTGGATTGTTGACTATGTAACCTTGTAACCCCCTGTATGCAAAGAAAACAATAAGTGAGAGAATATTGGGTATGTGTTATATTCTTTGCACAACTGGATCTGGTGCTTGTGTTGTGTTGGGTGCACTAGGGAAGGGGTGTGCTAACCCCCCCCTACCTGAGGGGTCACAAGGGGAGAAGCCCCTCTGCATAGGGGTTCAGGGCGAGCGTCCCCCCCAAAATGTTTTTTGGTGGATTTTTGCATATGTTTTTGGCGGTGTTTTGGCACATGGTTTTCGTCAATGGTTTTCTAATTCCAGTTAAGGAATTGGGGTTGTTAACTAATCCGGGTCAAAGGATTAGGGATTTGGATGTCGCGAGATCCTATATGTATATTGTATTGTAAACAATTAAGATATGATGTATATAATATTAGAGGTGCGACTCTAAACAGGTTGCTGCTTTTCTTGGTTTGGGTTTCCAAGGTAAAATATATGTATAATGTGTGTGTGCCATTGAATCTTTTCTGTTTTTTTATTGAGAATCTGTTTGTAATAAATAATTGTACAAGGTTAATATATACATGGTTACAACTCTGGTATCTTTCCCCCCTTGTTGAAATTTTTGGACTCTGTATGTAATTTGTTGCCACGATGCAGTCATTATATAATATAAATTCTCCAATTTTAGTCATAAAAAAAATGATTGAAATTTATTTAAAAGAAACACATATCCTAACAATGAGACTAGGGGAGGCATGTACATGAGGGGATATTTATTGTCCTAGGGGGAAACTAGAAAAAAATTTCAAATTGAATCTTGGAGTGATGATCAACAATTAGGCAAAAACATATTCCTTGCTGAAAGGAATTAGTTTGGCTATCTCCATGTAGCTTAAGAAACTCATAATTTAGGGTGATTCCAATTTAATTACCAATCATATGATTTCAAACTCCATCCCTTTAAAGATCCATCTTGACTCGATTTTGGCAAGGGCTCGACATCTCTGTCAAAAATTCGAAGAAATGGAATGGTTTCATGTTTTATGTGAACATAATGTTGAGGCAGATTCAAGAGCCAATTTGACTGTCAAGAAACAACAAGGGGGACTGATATGGAAATCCTTAGATGTCAATTTAATATTAAATATACATTTTAACATCTAACTTGATTAAAAAAATATTCTTGATAGTCTTTGACAATTTTTCTTAACACATGTGAATCTTTCACTTATCCAAAACCTCATGAAATGATGAATAATTTGCAGAATAATGAGAGATAAAAAAACATAAAATAAAATAAATAATAAGACAATATTTGATGACGAAGTTCACCTCTCCTAGGTTACGTCTCCAAGTCCCCTTTCAATAGTGAGACCACTCTTCATTAATCTCAAATGTCAAAAATTACAATGAAAATGGACTTACAAAAACCAATCTTGAAGTCACTCTTCAATTATGCTACTCAACCCCAGAAATAGAGGTTACCATTGAATTCCTCTCAAAATTCTGAGAAAAATGAGTTTAAACTCAACTATGTTCTGAACTGGCTCAAAATGACCCCCTTCTTCACACAAAACAATGCACTCAAACTCTCATACAAGGCAATATGAACTAAGATATTCATAGACAACATCTTAGCACAAAACAAACATCACCATCATGCTCCTCGTGAAAAACTGAGAAGAATGAGTATAAACATGACTATGTTTTGAACATGGTGCTCAATGACACGCAAAACAATGCAAACCCATAACTAGGCAACTATTGACACACAAATCAAGACAATCTATACCCTACACGATATTTTGTGTCTCGTACCCCCATACTCTATGCTCCTGTGTACTATCTTGTAATCCATGCCCTTTATATATCCTATGTCGGCCAAACCGTGGCCCGATCTTCATGCTGACATATGCATCAACATTTAATAATTTTTTGTTTGTTTGTTATAACAAGTAATATGTGTGGTTCGTTGGTAAGTAGAGGTTTTTTAAGTCAATTGGAATCTTGGCAGGAGGTCTAGGGTTTAAGTCCCATGGAATCCATATTTGACATATATATTGTTATATAGTTGAAACCATATAGATTCGATCCAACCCCCCATGGGGCATGATTTTTGATCCCTAGGCCAACTTGGCTTTCTCGACGGTGCCACATGGCGCCATTTGATTGGCCCACATGGTAGCCTACGATTAGTTCACTTTTCTCCAATTGTACCCTGCTATATGGCGTCGCCATACTATATGACCCTACCACATCACCTACTGACTGTGCCGCCACCTATCTGTCACATCATTGTACGGTAGGCTACATGTCCCCTGCTAGTGGTGCAATATGGGCCGTACGACCTTCCATGTCACCCATATAGATAAAACATGGAACTTTCATAGTGGTCCAATTAGATGCCAAATCCTTGAAATCCGGGTGACATGCACCAACTCCTAGTGCTGCCACGTCAGCGTTATGATGCCACGCTGATGTCACCTATCCATGTGTCACTCTCTGAGCTTTCCACTTGTTGTATGGATGTTGACGTCATCAACTATATGAAAGGACTTGTGTCTTCCTTTGAGTCATCCACTTCAACTGTATGGATTCCACATGGAAGTCTACCATACTGCCACATGAGCTTACTGATGTCATGACATCATGTTGACATCATTTGTACGAACTGACCAATCATCCTTTTGCCTTGTTTTTGTCAAAAATTTGAAAGGCCATAACGTTCTCAAACAACGTCCATTTGAGGTGATTCATGCGTCATTGGAAATCTCTCGTCGAGCTCTATGCAATGAAGTTATTTTCAAGAGAATTTGAGCTAATCAAAATTTTGAGCATTCTTAGATCCTCCTGGATCTCTTTTAGTGTTCTATATCCTCCTCGATCACACCTTCCCATTGAAGAACTTTTGGACCTCCAAAAGTATGGATATTCCAACAACTTAATGATGATAACTCTTCCTCACTCTTCCACCTTGATGAACTGCTCTTATTCAACAACTTAGTGATGATAAAGCTCCTTCACTCTTCCACCTTGCTGATACACTTGGATTGATTTCCATCTCGGTCTTGATCTTTTCCTTGGAACTTCATCTTGGATACATATTTGATATCCTTCTTGAACTTTCATAAGCTCAAGGAAACCAATCTAGATTAGTGTACTTTTTTCTGCTTCTCTGAAACATGGCTCTGACTCTGTCTTTTTGCTCATGACTAGTGACGCTAATTTAGATCTAGCTCTGGTTCTAGCTCATTGGTTCCTTCATCACAAAAATCTTCTCACTGACTCTCTACTCTACAATATCCAGATCTGAATCTTGACTCAACATCCACCCCCATCTCCTTCTCTTACGAAGATAGTCTATCTCGACAATCATAAAACCAAGTCGAATGTTCATCTATGCCTCACCCATTTGGCTTAATTGTTCCTGTAATGTGGATGTATCTATAAGAGTCTTTGAATGAACTTCCTTTTCATTTCCTCTCTCCTTCCCTGAAAGAAAAATCCAAACATGTTTTCCACAAACATATGTATTGTTTGACCTACAAAACTGCTCAAGGTACACATCTACATGAACATTGCATAACATCTTGAAGATGTTCATAGCATAAATCATACTCATTTCACCTTCTCTCTTTATAAAGAAGATTATTTCTTTACCAGCTCTAGGAAACATTGCATAGATATGATGCTCATCCCGTTTTCGATCTACATGTTCCAACTGCCACATCCTTCCGTTCCTTCGCCTTTGTACTTCATAATAAGAATGATATAACTTAGACAATTCGATCCATATGCAGTTCTTTAGCTGATAATAAGAACAATTATAATAATTGTCTTCACTGCTATCGAATGGATTTAGAAATCCTTAAAATATTCCTCTCAGTCTCTAATTCTCCAAGATCGGCTAATAAAACCCTCTATTACAACAATGGAAACATATTTTAGAAGGTATTTACATATGCATGTTAACTTTGTTATTTTACAAATATACATATTTACAAACTATTTCCAAAATGGAATCTTTTCCGATACCTATCCAGGGATAAAGATGGGTGGCTTCTTCATGGACTCATTCTTCCCGTAGTACTAGAAGGAGTCTCACAACTTCCCATCACTGACAATGCCTCTGAAAGTGAATCTAAATCTGACATTGAATATGACGTTGAATCCAAATAGACACTAGATCCAATTATAGGCCATCCAAGCAACCTATAAAGGCTCTCCTTACTGATACCAAGCACTATCGATGTGTCCTGAGTAGCTTTCTCTGAATACACTAGTAATTGTCCATCCTGGAAAACAACTGCATATCCTTCATCTTCGAAAGCTGAAATTGAGAGTAAGTTTACTTTCAACTATAGAACATATATCATATGTTATATTCCCAGGAATCCTCCTGACTCGAGTTGGAATCTTACATACCCAACTCCTCTTACTGTTTGTCTAGTGTTAGTCCTAGATCCCACATAAAAATCTATGCCAATTTATGAGAAAGTAAGGAATATTGATCTCATTCCTATCATGTGGCAAGATGAGCCACTGTAATATCCCCAGGGACGAGCCCAGTTGAATTTATGAATTGTAACATGTTTTGTAGGCTGGTGAGCCAAGCAATTATAAGTTGATAGGCTTATGTGTTTATTAGGCCGAAGAGCCTATGTGTTAAAGGTCAGGAGCCTGTTTTGTACATGTAAATATTCATATTATTAATATAAAAGCATCGTTGCGTGTAGACCGACCATGAAGAAAGACTATGGGGGACTAAGCTCCACTAGGCTGGGTAAGGGAGAAGGGGGCTGAGAGGATGGAAATAGGGACTAAGCTTAAGATCTTTGGTCCAAGAATAATTTATTTTTATTTTAAATGTTGATAAAATGATATGATTATATCCTAAGTTCCTTTGGGAAGAGGGAATTGTTGATTAAGGTTGGTTGTCATTGATGTCAAACCTTGAATAAAGCCCCGTAGCACAAAGGTTTGGGTAATGTACCCAATATTGTTTGATGTAAATGTGACTCATTATTGATTTGTCATGGTTGATAAGAAGTAAATATGGATGAACTCCAAAGTGGTCCCCTTATGGTGAAAGCCCTCACGGGAAGATGCTTTGCAGAGTAAGAGAACCCATGATTAATTATGGAATAATGAGATGAAGGACAGTGAATTTGTCAGTCAAAAAATCCTAGATGGATAGTGCTTGTCATTCCATTTCTGTTGGTATGTATAATGCCACATAACTCCTCACGGTTAGAGAGTTATGACCATGTGAAGTTGGAGAACCCAGGTTTGGGTAATGGACCCAAGTTTGTTTGATGGATAACGGTATAATTTTTTCTATATTTGAAGGTAATAATATTCTATATGGATATTAAATGTCATTCCATTTCTGTTGGTATGTGGAATGTCACATAACTCCTCACGGTTTGAGAGTTATGGCCTTACAAAGTTGGAGGACCCTCTATGTCTTCTAGAAGTCCCAAAAGGTCAACGTACTCAAAGTGGTTTAAGAGATTTTAAAAGGTAAATAATAAAGTGAAGTGATAAGTGTATTATAAATCAAAGTGAATACAAAATAAATTATTTCAATAATAAATTTAATGGAGAAATTAGAAAATAAAGTGAAGTGATGAGTGTATTATAAATAAAATTGAATACAAAAAAAAAAATTATTTCAATAAATTTAATGGAGAAATTAGAAGTGGGTTAACCCTAAAATAAGGAAAGTGGGCCAAGTGGACCTAGAAGATGTTTTTAAGGAAGCTACTTGAGAGTATAGATAAGAGGCAAGGCTCTCCTATTTTAATCAATAATTTGAGCATTGAATATCTATAGGTGTTTTGAGGTAACCAAGGATATCTAAGCCAAATTTCCTAGGGAAGGTGAAGAAAAGAAGGCCAAATGCAAGAATGATAAATTTTGATGGTGCTTCTAAGGTATGTTATTTATAGGCCATCTCACCATTTTCGCTATAAATTTTTTCTATAATGATTCGTAGGGATCGTGAAATTCTATGCCATTGAGAAAACATACCCAAGTAACTGTGGTAAAAGGTTCAACTTGTGGGTCGTTGTATTTTGGGGAGTTACCCTTTGTGGAAAATATGGTTTGTGATTAGTCTTGAAACTAGTCAAAAACAAGTGTTTAGGGTAAACAAGTCATAACTTCCTCATAAATGCATCCAATCTCAAAGTGAGACCAAATGTGTTGTTAGGGTACAATCTTAGTATGTTGTGTAACCATTTTAGATCAATTCAATGAAGATTTTGTGGGGCACTCATACAAGGTCATTCTACAAAATAAGCCAAAATTCAACAAGGTATGTCATTTTAAGTATAACTCATTTTCCTCGAGAGGTTCCAAGTAGTGACACCTGGAGGAATTGCATAAAACACACTCAAAAGAACATTGTGTATAATTTCTAGACCTTTATACACATGTTCAAAGTTATGATTACTTCAAGTTAGGGTTGTTGGATCTCCAAACTAGTTATGTGAGACTAAAAAAAGTTTGATAAAAATGCTAGTCTCTTGTTGTTAAAGTTAAGGAAGGTTTGAAGGAATGTGATCATATACACCAGGTCTACAGAGCTACAAATCAGATTTGGAAGTTGAAATTGATGAGGGATTTTGGTTGAGGGTACATGAGTACATGTTGGAGACAACTAGTTGATGAGTTGGTACACACATGAAGTGTATAGTTGATGTAATGTGTTTGGTACATACGATGAGTAGTTGACATGATTGGTACAAGATACTAAGCATGGTTGATTCACTTGTTTATGGATGTGTTGGTGCATGGTTGATGCACTTGTTTATGGTACATGCTGATTACAGTTGAGGTACAAGCTGATGCATGACTCAAATTCTATTGGTACAAGCTTTACAAAGGCATCGAGTGATAGTGACAGTTGGTTCCATCATTCCCAATTCTACTTCGTGGCGGCGGTGGATGGGCAATGACAGTGGTTGTAGCCACCTTCGGGTTGTAGCTAGAGAACAGGCCAGCCTCCTTATGTCAGGAAGCCAAAGAATTGAGAGTTAGAGATTCCTCGCTGTATCCTCGAAACTAGGGTTGGAGCCTCCCTTCTCATTGCCTAGAAAACAAAATGAAGTTGGTGCTTGCAATGAATGTAATTCTTCAAGACATATAAGAAAAATCATTTTGTGGTTTTCTTCCATTTGGTTTCCACGTAAAACACCGGGTGTAATGCGCGGTATGTGTGTGATTGTTTATTTATTAATGCTCATTATTGATAATAATTCTACATTGATATAACATTTGAAGAAAAAAAAATTATAATTACGCTTATTATCGATTCACCCCCTTCTCAAGAATCCAACAATTGGTAATGAGCGGTGTTCCTTCCAAAATCATTTTAACCACCAAAAGATAGATCATGGAGAGTACCAACTCGTATGTTCGAAATACCACGCTTTGATGGACAAAAGTATGTTTTTGGAGCATAAGGATCAAGATATATATTGTGCACATGGATTTCAAGTTTGAAATCAATTGTAGATGGATTGCCACAAAGACCAACAGCTCTAATAACAAGTGACAAAAGCAAAGAAAACCCCAAATATACCAGAAGCCAAAATGCACTTTTGAATGGTCTCTGATATCACTATTCACCAAAGTTTCACATTGTAAATATTATAAAGATATTTGGGACAAGCTTCGGTAAATATTTATGAAGGAGATTCAAAAGTCAAAGCAACAAAGCTTCCAAACTAACAGGTCATTTCCAAACAACTAAAAATGAAAGAAGACAGCAACATCACCTACTTCTTATGAGTCCATGAAACAATGAATGCAATCATAGGATTGGGAGAAGAAATCAAGAATCAGAATTGTTCAAAAGGTAACAACATCTCTTCCTATGAAATTCAACCCTAATATATCAACACTAGAAGAAATATCGATCTAAACTCAATAAGCATGATGAACTCCATTGCACCTTCACAACATATGAGAAGAGAACTAAACAAAAAAATCCATATGTAAAAAAGAACAAACCTTCAAAGCATCCAAAATATCAGCAAAAAAGAAAAAGGAACAAGAAGAATATAGTAGCAACAACGACATCCTAAGATGAGATGAAGAAGTGACCAACTTCACCAAAAGACTGAACAAGGGAACTAAGGATAGGTATAGAGGTAAGCTTCCTTTAATTTGTTTTAATTGTAATGGTATTGGTCATTTTATAACAAATGTCCCTATAAGAAAAAGAAACATGAAGGTTATTCAAAAGGAAGACAAACATATAAAAGTAAAATAACTACAAAGAAAGCTTACAAGAAAAGCTTTTTGTAATTCAAAGAAGACATCTCATCATCAAAATAAGATGAAGTAAGGATAAAGAAACATGGAGAGTTCTATTCATGGCGGTAGAAGACTCGATAAAGAAGACTAAGAAGAATATGAAGAAGAAATTGAAGTGAGGCGTAAGTTGACTTCCGAAGAATTAATGAGTGCCATAGAAGTATCAAGAGAAAAGAAGAAAACAAGAAACTACAAGAAGAACTAGATAAGAAAAAAAACACTCAAGAATCAAAACAAATGATCATAAAATTGAAGGTTCAAACAGAAGAAAACAAAAGAATAAAGAAAGAAAAAAAAAAAAAAAAAAAAAACTAGAAGGAAAGGACATGATAATTGAAAACCCGAAGCAGAGATTGTCACAACAAGAAAGGATATTCAAAAGAAAAAACATGCATAACAACTCAAAAGTTCCTCGAATTTATTACTATCAATAGTTAAAAATCCCATCTTGACAAGTTCAGACTTGGATACAATCGTATTTAAAAAGAGATCAAGCTCCAAACAATGTGAGCAAGAAACAAATCCAAAAAGCTATAGAACAATCAAAGGGGATACAAAATATACAAGGAAGATTACAGGACACTCCTCCACCGAAGATTCGTGATTCTTAGAATCGGGCCAAATGATAAACATGCCCCCTTTAAGAAGAAGAAGGATTCATAAGAGCACCCTCATTTCAAAAATATATTCAACTACCGTGTATCAACTATATTTTTGCCTATGTTACGTGCATGTAATAATTTTGGACATAAAACTATAAATTGCGGAGATAACAACATGTGAACGAGTAACTACTTCTTTGAGAGCCATTTACAAAGGGGTTATTTAAGAAGATCTAGTGAAACACGGAGAAAAAGTTACAATAGGTTTGAATCTGAGCAATCGGCTGGAATGTTTAAATGTAATAATTTTGGACATGGCCAAAAATTGAAGAATGACAAATTCCCTCCTAAAGACCCTCAACAAAGTCACAAACAAGAACCCTCGAAACCACATGGATAAGAAAGCAACAAGGAGTATAGAAATGAAGAATGCACAGCTGTTCTTGGCCAAGCCAAACAAAAGAAACGCGGGTTGGTATGTTGATATTGGTTGTTCAAAACACATGTCAGGTTATAGAGACAAGTTTCTCACATTACTAAAGGAAAGAGATGGACTGGCCTTTTGAAAATGATGATTCAACCAAAATCATTGAAAATGCATACTCAATTGGGAACAAGAATGAAGTGCAGGAAATGTTCTACTAGTAGAATATATGAAACATAATATTTTAAGTGTGAGTCAAATGTGTGATCAAGGTCATAAAGTTACTTTCGATTCAAAAAAATTGTGAGATAAGAAAAGAAGGTTCTGTTGGAAATTCGTCGCTACAACCGCAAGAACTCACAACATATATGTGTTAAATGAAATTGGAAATGAAAAAGTGTTATTCTAGGGAAAGGAAGATGAAAGTTGGCTATGGCACGTAAGAATGAGTCACATGCATTTTGACAACCTTGTCAAAGCTTTCTCAACAAAAGAGAAGCAATGAGAAAAATGCCCCAGATCATTTAAACCAACCAACACTCCTTTATGCAAGCATTTGTCAACAAGGAAAGAAAAAAAGACTAGGTTCAAATCAAAGGAATATTCAACAACAAAAAACACCTGGAAATTGTGCATAATCGATCTAGGGGTTTGACCAACTAAAACAAAAGGCTTTAAAAGGTGAGAGGATACTTTATGTTATTATTGATGATTATACAAGAATGACCGCACTTTCTTTCTCAAGAATAAGTCAGTAGCCTTTGAAAATTTTAAGATCTACAAGGAAATGGTTGAAAATGATATGGATTCAAGAATCAAATGCTTAAGATCGGATAATGGAGAGAATTCACTTCAAAGGAATTTATGGAATAATACAACAATCATGGAATAAAAGTAATTGTCATGACACCAACAAAAATGGAGTTGTTGAAAGAAAGAACATGACAATACAATAAATGGCTCGACCAATTGATAATGGATTCAAATTTCACAGAAATTTTTTGGACACATGAAGTGCATACAATACCAAATTCAAAATAGAGTAATGTTCAAAAAACAACACTGATAAAATCCCTACACGAGAAGTGGAAAGGAAGACCAACAAATGTGAAATCACTTCAGAGTTTTTGAAGAAAATGCTACATGAAAAGATAAGATGGAAGAATGTTTGACCTCGTGGTGGACAAAGGAATACTTGTTGGTTACCAAGTACAAGGAAAGCATTACATGCTACAATCTAAGATTAAACAAAGCTGTGGAAAAACATCAACGAATAATTGATGAAAGAGGCGCACTCGTAATCAAAGGAAGCAAGAAAACAAATCAATGGAACAACTCTTCAAAGAAGAAGAAGAAGAGAACTGATGTATTTAAGAGCAAGTTCAACAAGTATCTCCAAAGACACCTAACAAACACGTACAGAAGAATCATCATTCAGACTGCATTATTGGTAACAAAGATGCGGAGTTGAGAATGAAGAAAATCCATTCACTAACAAACACACCTAGCACTCTTTCTACAATTGAACCAAACCGCTTTGAAGCATAGCCAACAAGGATGAATTTTGGAATAAGGCCGTGGATGAAGAATTGAATCAAATAGAGAAAATTACACTTGGGAATTGGTTCCAAGACCAAAGAATAAGAATGTGATCATCACAAAATGGTTTCAGAATAAATTGAATGAAGATGACATGTTACAAGGAACAAATCTAGATTGGTATGTAAAGGATATGCACAGATTGAAGGAATCGAATTTGAAGGGACATTTTCCCCAAATTTTGCCAAAATGGAAGTAACTGCTTTCTTTAGCTTTATGCATGCCCAAAATGTTAAAGCATATTAGATGGACGAAAATCAACTTTTCCGAATGGGGAACTTTGAAGAAGAAGTCTACATTGAACAACCAAAAGCGTTCAAATACGAGAACACAAACCATGTATTCAAATTAAAGAAGGCCTTGTATGGTCTAAAACAAGCTCCTAGAGCATGGTACTCCGTGACTTGATAAGTATCTACAACATGCAGAGTTCAAAAAAAGGAAGTGCGCATAAACTAATTCTACATCACAGTAAGCCGGTTGCACATTTTATTAATTGAAGTTTATGTTGATGATATTATTTTTGTGAAAGTGATGATGACAAAGTTAAGCCAAAATTTTGAAAAGGGTATGCATATTGAATTTGAAATGTTGTTACTTGAGAACTATCCTTCTTTATATACTTCAGACATGTCAAAACAACCAAGGAATTCTTTATTTCAACCAAATATACTGAACAAAGCAGATAATTTAACGTAAGATTGCAAACAAGTTATCAATCCCATGCAAACCAAATGCAAGTAGAGAAAAGATGATGATCCAAAGACTATAGATCAGCCGGCCAATACATGTCAATCGATTATGTTCTACTATATGTGACAACATCCGCATCGATGTAATGCGTAGTTGGATAGGTGACATGATTTCAAGCAAAGACCAAAGGAATCACATGTATTAGCAATAAAGAGGATATTCGACATATCCCAAAGGAACACAAGAGTTTTGATTTCATGGTATCCAAAAGGAAAAAGATCTATCACCTATTGCCTACACGATGCAGATTGTATTGTATTGATGATCGATGAAACACCGGAACAAAGTCTCTAATACTTAGGTGAGTGTTTGGTATCATGGCTAGGCAAGAGGACAATCATCAATATCTCTATCTCCATACCGAGGCGAGTATATTGCAACAAACAACATGTTGTACATAGTTCCATGGATGAGCCAAACTTGATTGATAGATATATGTGTTGAGTATGATGAGCCCATTCCAATATATTGTGATAATAAGTGGCATTAGTATCTCAAAACACCGTGTGATGCACTCCAGCACATTCCAATCAAGTATCACTTTCTTACTCTGAACTGCCATAAAAGAACATCAGAGTTGAGTATGCGGGCACAAAAAGAACAAGACAAACATCTTTACAAAACCACTTCACAGGAAGCTCCTTGAATACTCAGCCAAAGACTTGGAGTTATTTCTACCCAAAATGAATCGATTTTTTAATTTCTTTTGATTACTTATCTAATATGTCTTATATGTAAATAAGGACACACCATAAGAGGACAATTCACCGTGGGGAGCAACCCCAGATGGAAGATACCCTTGTCATTGATGACAAAGGGGAGAAATTTATCGATGAATATATCGAGGTAGATTTGTATCATATGCAGAGATGAGGTATTGGTTCCGTGGGATGATGACATGATTTCGTGATTGCATCGAGGTTGCCATCAATGCCAAAGGAGATTGTTGATTACATTGGTTGTCATTGATGTCAACCCTGAAGAAAGCCCCAGGGCACAACACATGTTTGGGTAATGGAACCAAGATTGTTTGATGTAAATATTAATCTAATATTGTTTTTCATGGTTGATAAGAAGTATATATGGATGAACCCAAAGTGGCCCCCTTATATGAAATCCCTCACCTGGAAGATGCTTTGCGCAGTAAGAGAACCCATGCCAATTGTGGAATAATGGAGATGAAGGACAATGAATTTGTCGAGAAACCTATATGGATAGTGTTTGTCATGCCATTTTCATAGAACATCTACATAACTCCTCATGGTTAGTTAGTTATGACCATGTGAAGTTGAGAACCCAGACTTGGGTAATGGAACCAAGTCTGCTTGATGGATAACGCTAAGGATTTTGCCATACTCTTGAAGGTAATAATTATTCTATATGGATAATGCATGCCATTCCATTTATGGTGGTATGTGAATGTCACATAACTCACCTGGGCTTGAGAGTTATGGCCTACAGTTGAGGACCCCATGTCATCTAGAAGCCCAAAGGTCAAAGTACTCAAAGCGGTTTAAGAGATTTTAAAAGGTAACAATAAAGTGAAGTGATGAGGTAATATAATTCAAAGTGAATACAAAATAAATTATTTCAATAATAAATTTAATGGAGAAATTAGAAGTGGGTTAACCCTAAAATAAGGAAAGGGGCCAAGGACCTAGGAAGATGTTTTTAAGGAAGCTACTTGAGTATAAATAAGAGGCACAACTCTCCTTACTTTAATCACACTTGAGAATATTGAACATCTATAGGTGTCTGCTAAAATCCAAGGATATTCAAGCCGAATTCCCCGAGGGAATATGAAGAAAGAAGGCCTAAATGCAGAAGGATAAATCTCTTTGATGGTGCTTTCTACATGCTATTTACGTGCCATCTCACCATTTTCGCTTATATAATCCTTTTTCTATAATGATCTCGGGACCGTGAAATTTCTATGCCATTGAGGAAACATACCCAATTATCCGTGGTAAAAAAATTCATATTTTCCGGTTCGCTGTATTTTGGGAGTTAAACTGAAAAGCTAGGGTTTGTGTCTAGTCCCAAAACTAGTCAAAACATGTGTTTCTAAAAAACGTGATAAATTATTGATAACAGATCCAAATTCGAGACCAAATGTGCTGCTGGTTAGGGTATGTCTATAGTATTGTGTAACAGTTTCAGATCAATTCAACAAATATTCCATGTTGGGAACTCTCTACAAGGTCTCTAGAATAAGCCGTAATTCAACAAGGTATGCCACCTTTTCCATAACTCCTTTTCCGAGAGGTTCCAAGTAGTGACACCTAGAGAATGTATAAAACACATTGAAGAATATTGTGTATCAGTTTCCTATCTCTATTCATTGCCAGTTCCAAGTGATGATTACTTCCAAGTTAGGGTTGTTGACTATCCAAAACTAGGCATGTGAGACTATTAAAGCAAAAGTTTGATGAAAATGCTAGTCCTTGTTGTTAAAGCACGAAGGTTTGCGTGAATCGGATCATATACACTAGGTATATTACAGAGCTACAAATCAGATTTGGATGATGAAATTGATGAGGGATTTTATTGAGGTACATGTTGTTACACATGGTTGAGACAACTAGTTGTTGAGTTGGCACATACTACGAGGTATATAGCGTTGATGATGTTGGTACATTGATGAGTCATAGTTGATGTGTAGTTGACACATGATTGGCATGCACTTCAGGCCATGGTTTCCGCACTTTTATGGTACATGTTGATTAATATAGGTTGTTTATACATGTTGGTGGCATGGTTGATGCACCCTATTTATGGTACATGTTGATTACAGTTGAGGTACAGGTTGATTCAAGGTTGATGCATGGTTCATATTTATTGGTACGTGTTTAATAAATCCAGATATCTCAGAGTGATAGTGTAGGCAACGGTTCCATCATTCTATTTCTACTTTAGTTTGGTTGGATGGGGCAAGGACATGGTTGTAGCCGAGAACAAAGGGGGTTGTAGACTCTTAAGGGTTGCAGCCGTGAGAATTGGTGAGTTGAGCCCCTCGTGCCATTGTAGCCCGAGAACTGGTTGATTCTCCAGCTTGCAATCGAAAAAACAAGGGAAGTTATGCCTCCACAAATGTAATTCTCAAGACATATAAGAAAAAAACATTCTGCGGGTTTTCTCCCCGATTTGGGTTTCCACCGTGAAACACCTGTGTACCGGTATGTGTGATTGTTTATTTCTACCGCCTATTTGATGATAATCCTACATTGATATAAAATTTGAAGAGAAATGATTATACCACGCTTATTATCGACATTCACCCCCTCCTTTAATCCAACAAGAATGTACTCAAATGGAAACAAACGCAGCCCATGAGCAACACATGTGTCAGCTCAAGCACATGCCATTTTAAGTGGAATTTTTCTATTTGGGGGCACTTCACAGAGGTTCGAACACACCATTATGCTCACCATTTCACCAATATCACCATCTCTAAGGACTAATGCACCTTTATCCCCGTATTAAATTTTGCCATTTGCACTGGTATTTTTGCTGAGCCGTGCTTTTCCCTACCCGAGTTCTTTGTCTACCTTCACCCTTGCCTGTTTGTCTTAGGAGCTGGATAAAAGAGACAAGTTGTCAGACCTGTGGTTTGCAAAGGCAGGTTTTTAGGGCCGCAGATTGAAGAGTCACATTGTCAGGCCTGTGAGCAACTCTCTCCAGGTGAGAGAGTGTGATGAGGAAGTGAACTCTCCTAGAGGGAGTCCAGTAGAATCTATAGAGCTCTGAGAGTTCTTGTCCGACCTGTTGCTGAAGCCCCAGAAGGGAGGTGGAGTAGCCAATGAACTATGTGACAATGAAGGTGTATACTCCTAGGATGGGACATGCATGTGGGGAATGAGAGTCTGTGAGCTGTGGGCGTAAGTGGCTCCTGAGAGAATCCTTCCTATTGAACTGTGTGACTTCCTGTTAGCCTTTCCAAGCCTAGGAATCCCTTGCTCAGTGGAGTTTAGTCCTAGCTCGGGGGTGACCCACTGTTGAGAGTGATGAACAACGTGGTCTAAGGATGGGAGGTTCGTGAAAGGTCTGCACATAGTCGGTGGTCTTCACAATCCAAAGATACGTATCAAATTTGTGTTTAATGATGTATGTTGTGCATGCATGATATTCTTACAATGTTACCATGTGCTTTCATTGCATGTATGATTTACAGTCATTTTCGCATGAGTTAGTATGATAGCAGTATATTTATTTCCTTTTATTTCGTTATAAATGCATGTAATATATATGCACTCCAGGATGAACAATTAATCTGCTACCAGATCTTAGCAGTCTGTTGGTTGTGTTACATGGCCCGAACTAGGTGGTCGGGGCTGCCAAAAAATGGTATTACAGTGAAATTCCGTAGTGACGTTGCCCGATTTGCTGGTGGCTGGGGACGTTACAAATTGGTATTAGAGCTAGTTGAAAAAATATAAGTTTTTTTTGGTAGCGTTCTCTGACAGAGGTCGATGGTCGGGGACGCTACAAATTTGTATCAGACCTAAGAGAGATGTCCAAGAAGTGGCGTTTCCCAACCAGTTGGTGGTTGGGGTTGTTACAAATTGGTATCAAAGCCATGATTTCAACATTGAGCCTGGACGGGCCATGTTAGTGGAAGCTGAAGCAAAAGTTTCGAAAAAGAATTGTTGTTGAAATAGACAAAATTGAAGTTCAAAGCCTAGTTTTCAACACTGAGCTTGAATTAGGTCATATAAGTGTTTATGGAATCAAAATCTCAGAGTAAATTGTTGTTGAGAATGAAAAAAATTGAATTTCAGAGCATTCCAGAGTGCCAAGAGAGCACCTTGGCCGTGTTTGGAAGCTTAGGAGGTATAGCGATTCAAGAAAGATAATAAAGAAAATAAATTGCAGTAAATGGGGGGTTTGGAACTGCAAGGTTTGAAGTTAAGCTGTTAGATCAAACGAAGATTAAGTCATGACCGTCAAATCTCATTGACGGGAGATCGACGGTGGGGAGCCATTGCAAAGATCAAGAAGGAAATTAAAGCGAGAGTAAGTTGAGCCCCCACAATCCCTCAGGATCATTGATCTTCCTAGATCAACAGATCAACGATGGATATCGATTCCACCATGGATGGGTATATTCGCATTGCAGAGATCGGGAAGGAAATTAAAGCATGATCAAGTCGAGTTTCCACAATCACACCTGATCGTTGATCTTCACTGTTCTTTAAAACATGATTGTCGATCTTGCAAAGTGAGATAAGAGACTAAAGGTTAAGCCAAGGTCACAACTCTTGGTCACCTGTAGAGAAGACAGAGCGAACTTCGTATTTCCTGTCCGTCGATCCAAGCGAGGAACACGTGTCAACAAGTTAGCTTGTTTGGGAATACAACATTCAGGAGAAACAAGGTGTGAATAGAGCACAAACTACCAAAGTCTCGAAGTCCGGAGTTAATCCGGACCGCTCATCGCAAGAGATGCATGTCAGAAGATCGACTTGTTTGGGAGTTCGACATTCGGGAGAAACATGGTATGCTAAGGTGAAATATCCTGAAGGCCGAAGTCTCAGAGTGTCGTGGCCTGCTAACGTCACTAGGGATGACGTGGACACATGGGATGTGTGCCATGTGTCAGTGAGTTAAGAACCTTGGTAAGATGGAAATGCAGTTAGGACGTGACATATGTCACCTGCCTGATTGGACCACGTGTTAGCTTCGTGTGTCTTGCTAAGTGGTGCTCTTGGAGGTGGCACAATGTAGTTAAGCATGACGAAGAAGTTAGCTAGATTGGGCTCGCATTAACTTTGGTCACGATCTATCAAGATCGAGGGTTGGGAGGCATTGCGGAGATCGAAGTTGCGCGACAAATAATACTACAAGGCAGTCCCACAATCCAAACCACGGTTTCCCAGAAGGGGTACGTGTCAGCGTGGGGAAAATTGTGGAACGATCGACATGTTACTCCAAAACCACCAACTCATGTCCCTTCAATTTGAAAAATTACTAAAGTTGATGTGGTGTTTTCGACATTTATTAGTTCGAGCACTTAAATCATGGTCCCCAATGGACGCGTGGCGCCAGATCATGAAGTCCGGAGACTTGACACTCCGAAAGAAATGGTTCGTGATAGAATCGGAGGAAGAAACCCTCGAAGTTCCATTACACCAAAGTAAAGTGACGCGATGATGTCACCAGGGTGACGTGGAAGTATGCAGAGACTCATGGTTCAGGAGTTTGGGATGTGCAAAGGTGACATTATCTGAAGCCTGAAGTTGCAGAGCTCTAGATAAGCGCCCAAATCATAAGCGCTAGGTAACAACCGTGGTCACATGCGAACCAAGGGCTGAAAAAAAAGGGGCTAGTGTTGAAAAATTGTTGCAGAATAGAATTGGGCTTAGAGATTGAAGCCCGAGGGGTTGTTGACCGACCAAGACCTGCAGAAAATGGAATCTAATATTGTTTTCGTTGAATCAGATTGGTTTATTCTGGAAAATTATTAAATTCTATTAGCCTGACAAATTTCCATTGATTGCACATTTTGTAAAATTAACAATTGTCGGAACCAAACCGAATTGTCGCATAGTGCAGAGAAATGGGGGAGGCACATGATGCTTACAGTTTGGAAAATGAGGCTAGAGAAATAGATGTCTATTTTGGGTTTGAAGGGACAAACCCTGATGGGCATGGAGAAGAAATAGATAAATAAGGGAACGTGATGAAAATCATTAAAAAGTTGCAGAAATATGCCCAGACTCACCGACCAGATAACAAAAATCTCATGAAAGCCAGGGAACAACATGGAGAATTCAACATAAAGTTGATGCAGAGCCTAGAAATAATTGAGAAGAAGTTAGATAAGGAGAGTGACTCTAGTAAAATAGGAAGCCACATGTCCCCTCATGAGAAGAGAAAATCAAGGAGTGTTGGCAGACACCATCATCACTCCCAAGGACACTCCAAGAGGAGGGAACACAATAGTTCAAGTTCATCGCCTTCCAGGAAGCATAGGAGATCTGGAGTGGATGAACTGAAGGGTTAAATGAACAAGATTAAACCTCCTATGTTTGATGGAGAGCACCAGAAGCAGGAAGCTGCTGAGACATGGATTCTTGACATGAGGAAATATTTCCAACTGCATAATTACTCCTCTCATGCAGAAGGAAGAATTACAATGTATCAACTGAAAGGAGAAGCATCCATGTGGTGGGACTAGCTTGTGCAAGTACAACATATCAAAGAGAAGAATGTTACCTGGAGGGAATTCAAGAAACACTTTGAAAATAAATACTTAACTAAGAGATACTATGAAAAAAATATGAAAGAGATACTTAACTAAAGATGAATATGAAAGAAGATTCCTAGAGCTGTTGAAGTATGTCCCTTTCATCAAAGATGAGACTATCAAAATCCAAAGATATTTGGGTGGACTACCAACTTTCCTTAGTGACAAGATCCAATATGATGACCCTAAAAATATGGAAGAAACCATAAGGAGAGTGAAATGCCTATATGATCAACATAAAGGAAATTCTACTTTCCAAAGATCTTGGGAAGACAAGAAGAGGTTTAAGAGGGAACAACGACATAAGGGGAACAAGCCACCCTTTTTCAGGAATAGCCCTCAAAGACAACCAGTTTTTAGAGAGCCCAGGATGGCTGAAGTAGGTGGACAAAGGCCAAGACAACCACCTATGCAATGTTGGGGTTGTAAAGGGGATCACAAGTATAGACATTGCCCTCACATAAGTGACAAAGTGAGAGTTTTCCACAATGTTTGGTAAGTAGAAACAATGGAGGACATGGGTAGTAGAGTACCGAGGATCTATGCAGCCTTGGACAACAAGCAAGATAAGTTTCAATCACACATGATTGATGTTGAAGGTATGATACATAACCATGCCTTTACCATTTTAATTAATTCGGGGGATAGCCATAGTTATATAGACCCAAAGGTAGTGGAAAGGTTGCAATTTCCAAGAAGAAAGTATGTGAAATCTTGGCTGGTGCAGCTGGCTACAAGAGCCAAGAGAAAGGTTGTTGAGTTGGTTAAATCATGTCCAGTGGACATGAATGGACTGAGTACCAAGGTAGATTTGAACATATTGCCTTTGGGATCATATGAATGCCTGATTGGTATGGATTGGTTGGACCAACACCATGCCATCTTAGACTGCCATAACAAGGCATTCACTTGCCTGGATGAGGAAGGAAATCAGAAAATAATCCAAGGAATACCCAAGGAAGTTACTATCTAGGAAATATCAACAATGCAGTTAAAGAAGTGTTTCCGGAAGGGCTGTCAAATATTTGCAGCCCATATGGAGGAAGAATCTAAGGATAAGGTGCCAAATATGGAGGATCATGTAGTCCTGGAAGATTTTGAGGATGTGTTCAAGGAGGTACCAGGAATACCTCCAGAGAGAGATATTGATTTCTCTACAAATCTGATGCCCGAAGCAGCTCCGGTGTCAAAGACTCCCTACAGAATGAGTACACCAGAGCTAAAGGAATTGCAAATGCAGCTTGAAGAAATTCTGAAGAAGGGGTATATATGCCCAAGTGTGTCACCTTTGGGTGCCCCAGTGTTGTTCGTGAAGAAGAAAGATGGGACATTGAGATTGTGCATCGATTTCAGAAAGTTGAACAAAGTGACTATAAAGAACAAGTATCCTTTGCCAAGGATCGATGATCTCCTTGATCAGTTGAAGGATGCAAAGATATTCTCAAAGATAGATCTCAGGTTAGGATATCATCAGGTAAGGATTAAAGGATGAAGGAAGAATAAGTGGGGTATAGCTAAGTCTGCCCAAGGATCATAAGGATCAGCTTAGGAAGATATCAGAAAGACCACCTTCAGGACAAGGTATGGTCATTATGAGTTCACAATGGTGCCATTTGGGTTGTCAAATGCACCAACTGTTTTTATGTGCTGAATGAATGGTGTTTTCCGAGAATATTTAGACAAGTTTTTCATTGTTTTTCCGGATGCCATTCTTGGGTATTCCAAGTCAGAAGAAGAGCATGAACATCATTTGAGGATGGTGCTGCAAGTGGTAAGAGAACATCACATGTATGCCAAATTGAGCAAGTGCTCATTTTATCAAAACATAATTCACTATTTGGGGCATATCATTTCAAAGGATGGGATAACAGTGGACCCTGAAAAGATTGAGGCCATTAAAGGGTGGACAGTACCTAAGAATGTGACAGAAGTTAGATCCTTCATGGGTTTAGCTGGCTATTACCGAAGGTTCATTGCAGGGTTTTCAAGAATAGCTCACCCCATCACTTCCATGCAAAGGAAGGGGAAGAAATTTCAATGGACAAAAGAATATGAAAGAATTTTCTAACAATTGAAGCAACTGTCAACCAATGCTCCAATTCTAAGGATTGCAGATCCAAATGAAGACTTCATCGTATGCACAAATGCATGTAAAGAAGGACTAGGTGGAGTCCTCAGTCAAAATGGGTTTGTTGTATGTTATGAATCAAGGAAGTTGAAGGAGCATGAAAGACTCTATGTCACTCACGATTTGGAGTTGGTAGCTGTTACCCATGATTTTGGTCATCATGATGGTGTATTGATGATGGTGTACTCAGGCTCCTCATAAGAACTTTCTCCTGAGAAAAGTTATATTCATCTCTTCCCATAAAACTCATTTTTGAAGAGAGTTCGCAGGTTGCTAGTATCCCAGGGTGCGAGAATGACCCATTCTCGTAGGTTGCCTTAAGCTGGGGTGCGAACTTCTCGCACTGTGTAACATAGCTAGGGTGAGAACCTTCTCTAAAGCATGGAAAAAGATGAATTCTCGATGGTTCTAGAAGGGAATCTTCTAGAAGAATGGGTTGGCATTCGAATGGTTATCCTTGTACTGGATTCCTTGATATTGTGGGATCATTCTTATTTAAGTAACCATCTCATTCTCTCCTATATATTGATGGAATTCTCATGGAAAATGTTAAGCAATATTCATTGGAGAATTGGTGAAAGAATTGTGTGAAGGACTTAGCTTGAACAGGAGCTTGGAGACTCTAGCAAGTCTATCAAGAGGATTTGATCTTATTCATACAAGGATTGAGCAAGTGTGTGTGTTGGAGCCAAGAGCCATTGAAAGGAAGCTTGCGACATCAAGGAGACCAGGTTGTAATCTTTACTTTCAATCAATATGATACAGTGGCATGTCCCTTTCCCATAAAGCTATTCTCACTTTATTGTGTAATTCCTTGATCATACACATAAGTTGATAGTTGAATATATTTTGCTATCTTCACTTTGGTTGG
>SNQJ01S0001925.1:400984-413272 GCA_010110895.2 Picea sitchensis | reverse complement strand
CTTGACCTCACGAGAGAACCAGAGCGAAGCAGGAGAAACAGAGACCCTAGGAAGCGATACTAAGGTATGTTACTTGTTCCTTCCTACTAGCTAATTCAATGGTCAAAACTTAGGGAAAGAGTCATGTCCTGTCCTGTTTTGTTCTAGATCCAGAGGATGTAGGGAGATCTGTTAGTGTCCGCACCTACCAATTAGTCCAATAATAGCAGCCATAGTGCATGCTTTGAAGAAGTGGAGGCACTACCTCATGGGAAAGAAGTTTGAGCTGAGGACATACCATAATGGTCTGAAATATCTGTTTGATCAACCTACTCTAAATGCCAGGCAAAATAGATGGTTGGAATTCCTCTGTGAGTATGACTTTGATAAAAAGCACATCAAAGGAAAGGAGAACAAAGTGGCAGATGCACTCAACATAAGAGTGCATGAACTACATGCTACAACCATTAGCATGTATCAAACATATGTTAAAGGAAGAATTTTGGAAGCTGCAAAATCCGATTTGCAGTACATGGAATTGGTGACAAAATTGCAGCAGGGTAAAATGCAATAGAAAGTTGAAGATTATAAATTGGGAATTGATGGAATTCTCTGGTACAGAAACATAGTTATGTACCCAATTCTCCTGAATTGAGGAGTGTGATTTTGAAAGAAATGCACAATGTACCTTATGCAGGACACCCAGTAATCAGAAAATAGTTTCATCAGTCAAGAGCCAATTTTATTGGCCAGGCATGAAGAATGAGATTACTAAATACATAGCTAAATGCTTAGAATGTCAAAAGGTCAAGGCTGAGCATAGGCACCCAACTGGATTACTGCAACCATTACCTATTCCCGAGTGGAAGTGGGAAGTGGACACAATGGATTTCATCACAGGATTACCAAGAACAAACAAGCTACATGATTCCATCATGGTGGTGGTGGATAAGCTTACTAAAGCTGCCCATTTTATTCCGTTGAAGACTACTCACAAAACAACTAATGTTGCTGATATCTATATGAGGGAAGTAGCACAATTGCATGGCATACCCAAGACAATTGTGTCTGATAGAGACCCGAAATTTACCTCAAAGTTTTGGAGAGGGTTATTTAAGGGGTTCAGGACGAATCTGAACTTCAACACAACCTATCATCCCGAGTCTGATGGGAAAATAAAAAGGGCGAACCAAGTGATAGAAGGAATGCTAAGGATGTATGTGATGGAAAACCCATCTAAATGGGAGAATTATATACACTTGGTATAATTTTCTTACAAAACTGGGTATCAAGCATTACTGAAGATGATCCCTTTTGAATCACTTTATGGCAGAAAGTGCAACACACCAATAAGCTGGGACAACCCAGCTGATAGAGCACTAATTGGGCCAGAGTTGCTCAAGGAAATGGAAGATAAAATGCTGAAGATTAAGCAGAATTTGAAGTATGCCCAAGACAGGAAGAAAATTTATGCTGATAAGAACATAACCCACATGGAGTTTAAAGTGGGTGATCATGGTTTCTTGAAAGTGAAAGACAACACAAGTTCCCTGAAGCTGGGAAATTCTTCCAAGTTGGCAACCAAATGTTGTGGACCACTTGAAATCCTAGAAAGGATTGGACCAATTGCTTATATGCTTGCATTTCCTGCATCCATGACTATTCATAATGTATTTCATGTTTCATTGCTCAAGAAGTGTATACCTAATCCTAATCATGTGATTGATTGGAATACGATTCAGGTGGAGCAAGAAGGTGCCTTGCAAGTGCATCCGATGCAAATATTGGACCAAAAGAGCAAGCAACTCTGGCATCGAGCCATAGGGATTGTAAAGGTCCAGTGGGCCTGGTACAGTCCCGAGGATGCGACATGGGAGCATGAGGATGCTATGCGGGCATAATACCCACATCTTTTTGAAGATTTTGAAAATCTTGCTGATGTTGTGTAAATAAGTTGCACTGAGGATAGTGCAAAAATAAGGGGAGGGGATTGTAATATCCCCAAGGACGAGCCCAGTTGAATTTATGAATTGGAAGATGTTTTGTAGGCTGGTGAGATAAACAATTATAAGCTGATAGGCTTATGTGTTTATTAGGCCGAAGAGCCTAGGTGTTAAAGGCCATGAGCTTGTTTTGTACATGTAAATATTCTTATTATTAATATAAAAACATCGCTGTGTGTAGACCGACCACAAAGAAAGAGTATGGGGGACTAAGCTCCACTAGGATGGGTAAGGGAGAAGGGGGATGAGAGGCTGGAAATAGGGACTAAGATTAAGAGCTTAAGTCCAAGAATAATTTATTATTATTCTAAATGTTGATAGAAGGATATGATTATATCCTAATTTCCTTTGGGAAGAGGGAATGACTTCCAAATGGAAAGGAACATGCTTCATGAGTGACATGTGTCAGCTCAGACACTTGCATTTTTAAGTGGGAATTCTTGTTGTTTGGGGGGGAACTCATGGAGGTTCAGGGACACACCATTGGCTCTCACCATTCTCACCATTCTCGCCATTCTCTGACCAATCGACCACCTTTATCCTGACAAGTTCACTTACGCACTGGTATTTTTGCTGAGCCGTGCTCTGACTTACCATATTTCTGTTGTTGCCTTTTCCCTTGCCCGTTTGTCTTAGGAGTTGGATAGAAGAAACAGGTTGTCAGACCTGTGGTTTGGAAAGGTAGGTTGTCATGCCCGTAGATTGAAGAGGTAGGTTGTCAGGCCTGTGAGCAACTTTCTCCAGGTGAGAGAGTGTGCTGAGGAAGTGAATTCTCTTGGAGGGAGTCCAGTAGCAGCTACAGAGCTCTGAGAGCAGGGATGATTTTAAGGATGAAATTTTATATTAAAATGTAGAAACATGGGTTAATCTTAGTAGTCCTTAATATGCAAAATGTAAAATGTTTGGCGATAGTTTTGTAAAAATATTCAAATTTCTAAGGATTTTATATTGTTTCTATAAAATTTTGGCAATTTTTAAGGTAAAATAATTTTATTCTATGGAATTTGGGTGAATCTTTTTTAGAAAAAATGGAAATTCATGAATCTTTTTTTGGAAAAGCCATGGAAAATTAGCCCATTTGTGAAATTTAGCCTCTAAAATCGTCTATGTCTGAGAGTTCCTGTCCAACATGTTACTAAAGCCCTAGAAGGGAGGTGGAGCAATCGATGAACTGTGTGACAATGAAGGTGTATACTCCTGGGGTGGGATAAGCATGTGGAGAATGAGAGTCTGTGAGCAGTGGGCGTAAGTGGCTTCTGAGAGAATCCTTCCCGTTGAACTGTGTGACTTCCTTTTAGCCTTGCCAAGCCTAGGAATCCCTTGCCCGGTGGAGTTTAGTCCCAGCTCAGGGGTGACCCACTGCTGAGAGTGATGAGCAACATGGTTTACGGCTGAGAGGTTTGTGGAAGGCCTGCACGGAGTCGATGGTCTTCACAATCCAAATATAAGTATCAATTTTGTGTTTAATGATGTCTGTTGTGCATGTCCGTGACTCTTACAATGTTATCATGTGCTTTCGTTGCATGTATGATTTACGGTCAATTTCATATGAGTTAGTATGGTAACAATATATTTTATTTCCTTTTATTTCGTTATAAATGCATGTAATATATATGCACTTCGGGATGAACAATTAGTCTGCTACCAGAGCTTAGCAGTCTGTTGGTGGTGTTACATGGCATGGCCTGGGTGGTTGGGGCTGGCACAAAATGGTATTACAATGAAATTCCGCAGTGACGTTGCTCGACCTGTTGGGGGCTGGGGACATTACAAATTGGTATCAAAGCTAGTTGGAAAAAGATAAGGTTGTTTTGGTAGCGTTCTCCGGTAGAGGTCGATGGTCGGGGACATTACAACCACTGTCCACGAACCATACCTTAATGTCTTCATACACTACACTATTAAGACCAACCATTAGAAATAATTCTCTGTCAAATATTTTAGAAAGATTATCATCTTCACTTGGGGATGCTACATGTCTTCTTGTAAGTGCCTTTACATCTTCCTGGTTCTGCTTCGGACACAATTGTGGATAAAGTGTCGAACACTTCTCTATCTATCCTTCTCAAGAGATTGTAGTTGCATCCTTAATTCACAATTCTCCTACCGAATTTGTCGACTTATGTCCTTCTGAAGCCTTAGTTTCATGAGAGCTTTACTCATGTCGTTCTTTGCAACAAAGATATCTTTCTTCCAAACAAGGAGTCTTCAAACACCATCACCAACTTGAGTCTTGGACCTCATCACATTCACTTGCAAACACTTGTCAAAACCAACTTTGATACCAAACTGATCTGAAAATCCTTAGATGCCAATTTACTCTTAAAGATACATGTTAGGATCTAACGTGATTCAAAAATATTTTTGATCATTTTTGATAGTTTTGATTAACACATGTGAATCTTTCACTTATCCAAAACCTCATGAAATGATGAATAATTTGCAGAATAATGAGAGATAACACAACATAAAATAAAAGAACTAATAAGACAAGATTCAATGATGGAGTTCACCTCTCCTAGGCTAAATATCTGTGTCCCCTTTCAACAATGAGACTTCTCTTCATTAATCTCAGTTGTAAAAAATTACAATGAAAATGGACTTACAAAATCCAATATTGAAGTCACTCTTCAATTCTATTTCTCAACCCCAAAAGCAGAGGTTACCATTAAATTCATCTCAAAATTCTAAGAAAAATGAGTATAAACTCAACTATATTATGAATTGGCTCAAACTGACCCCCTTCTTCATGCAAAACAATGCGCTAAAACTCTCATACAAGGAAATCTAAACTAATATCTTTATAAAAAAAATCTTAGCACAAAACATACATCACCATCATGCTCCTCTCGAAAAACTGAGAAGAATAAGTATAAAAATGACTATGTTTTGAACATGGTGCTCAATGGCACAAAAAACAATGCAAACCCATAACTAGGCACCTCTTGGCATGCAAATCGAGACAATCTATACCTTGCATGAAATTCTATGTCTCGTACTCCCATGTCCTGTCTCGTAATTCATGCCTTTTATATAGCCTAGGTTGACCAAACCATGGCTCGACCTTCACGCTGACGTAGGCATCAACATTTAATAAAAAATATTTGTTTGTATAACAAGTAACATGTGTGGTTCATTGGTAGGCAAAGGTTTTTTAAGTCGTTTGGAATCTTGGCGGGAGGTCCAATGTTCAAGTCCCATGGATTCCATATTTGGCATATATATTGTTATATATTTGAAACCATATAGATTCGATCTGGCCCCCCATGGGGCACGAATTTTGATCCCCAGGCCAACTTGGCCTTCTCGAAGGTGCCATGTAGCACCATTTGATTGGCCCACGTGGTAGCCTTATATTAGTCCATTTGTTGCCAATTGTGCCCTGTCCCCTATCACATGGCGTTGCCGTACTATACGAACCTACCACGTCACTTGCTTATTGTGCCACCACTTATCTACCACGTTGTTGTACGATAAGCCACATGTCATCTTGCCAGTGCTGCCACGTGGACCATATGGCTTGCTACATCACCCGTACGGAGGACAGATGGAACTTTCCTAGTGTTCCAACTGGATGAAAAATCGTCCAAATACGGGTGACATGTGGTATCTCCTGGTGCTGCCACGTCAACATGATGACGTCCTGTTGACATCACCTATCCACATGTCACTCTTCGAGCTTGCCACTTGTTGTACGGATGCTGACATCATAAATTGTATGGAAGGACACATGTCCTCCTCTAATTTGTCCACTTCAACTATATAGATTCCACGTGGCATCTTTTCGTACTGCCACGTTAGCTTGCTGACGTCATCTGTACGGACTGCCCAGTCATCCTTTTTCCTTGTTTTTGCTAAAACTTTGAAAGACATAACTTTCTCATACGACGTCCGTTTGAGACGATTCACGTGTTGTTGGAAAGCTATCGTCGAGCTCTACACAATGGATTTCTTTTCAAGAGCATTTGAGATGATCAATTGTTTTAGCATTTTTCGATCCTGCTGGATCTCTTTGAGTGTTCTAGATCCTCCTGGATCAGGGGCTCTATATTAATAACCAATGGTATGACCACTCAATTCCTTAACATATATCATTGGAAGAACAATATTCACCATTAGGTTTTGGCCCATCTTGAATATTCTGGCGTTGGTTCACTCTCGCCCTCAATATCTCATTTTAGTTCATCGTCCTTTGTTTCTTTGTCGAGATAATAGATTCTCTTCATTTTGGAAGCAATACTCTTGTCATTCGTCTCACACAATGTAGAGGTCATAGCCTTAGGAGAAAGGGTTGGGAATTCTCTTCATTGGTATTTGCTAGACTCGGTTACATCATTTGGGCTTCCTCATTTTGTGGGCCCAGGCTTTGAGAACATGGATCCTAATGAGCTCCGTAACATACATCTCTCTCTCCAACATTACAAGAGAACACTCAATGAGTTAGTTATCTCCTTTCGTACCCACATTGAAGAGTACCGGAAAATCGAATGCAGTCTCAATTTTAAAATAGAATTCCTCATGGGAATGTTGGTCACTCAGAAGGATTAGCTGGATGTTTTGACAGCACAAGTTCGAGAATTAAGACATTAACATGGAACTACAACATCTTGACAACATCAGGAAATGCTCGCAACCACTTCTCCTACAAGATCACATTGGATTCAACTAACTTTAGCCCCTGCCTTTCTAGAAAGTAAGAAACAAAAGCCTCCTCCATAGCCCCTGATAATATAAAAATGTAAATGCATCCATTTAAACATGCACAACAACCATTAAGTTCACACATCAACATTCATACATTCCAAATACAGAGTAAATACATCATTTATCCACGCCATTAAACAATAAATAACACAATGATCAAAACACTTATCTTTCAAAATGTTTTACACAACCGACTGTAGACAAAGGACGTTCCTCCTAACCATAGGCTCTGTTGCAACAATTCTCTCTGCAACAAAACACCCCCGAGATGGGGTTATGAGTGCACAAGGACGGACATGCTCCTACGTGTGTCTATAGTCCATTGCAACAACTCAAATAACCACTAAAACACAATGATGTGACTCCTACAATAGTTCCAACCACCCAACTCTTTTCCCCATCAGTCTGCACAACCTAAGGGATGAGATTTTCTTCTCTGCACCATAGTCCCTCAAACAATTTCCATCCCCTTTAGAGCTCCAACACATACCGACTAAGAATCTCTCTATTGGGGGATCCAAAAATCTAGTTGCAACATGAGCGCTCACACAACATTTGCAATGCTCTTGGATAATTTCATCAACAAGAAACACTCACAGGCATACCGACCTCATTCTCAGCACAATTACTAGCTTTAGCAAGCTATCTTCCATACCCACTATGGCTAGCCACTCTTTTACAACACTTAGCTCTGTTTTTCCTCACTTCCTACTAACTAGCAAAACTATTCTTCCTTCCTACTTGAATTTCTTCTTATCCCATGCTTGCTTTACTCTTACTCTTCCCCCAAGGATGATTACAATCAATCCATGGTGTCATAATTGAGTGGGTTGACTTCCTCATCCAACCTCTTACATGAATTCAATGATTTGAGTGTTAAATAAGTCAAAGGGATAAATGGATATATGAAAAATTGATTAATGAAGATGGATTAAGACTCAAGGCATATGAAATCCCCTCAAAACCCCCATTAAGCCCCCTCATAGCCCCCCCTTGTGGAATCATAGCCCCCCCATTACTCTAGCCCTTATTTGTCTACAACCAGTAGTGTATTCCATTTTATTACTTTTTCAATATACAATGTTTACATATTACATCGCTTGACCCATGACCATTCATAATACTTACAAATATACAATACTACACCGGGGAAAACAATTGGGGTGTTACATGTTGATACTAATGGAATACACAACTGTGAGCACCAAAGTAGGTTACACCTTGCAAGTTTTGAAAAGCCTCGGTTGTCACCCTAAAAACCCATTGATTGGCTAAAACCCACTCATTAGGGATATGACATGCATTGAAACTTCGAGAGGTCCTTTCTAAATTGATGGGGTGGAGAGGTCCTCTGACTCCCCATTTAACTTAACCACATAGCCTTTTTTCAAATATAAACCTGCTTAGAAGTACTTACTTCCTTGGCCTTAATTAAGTCTTTCCACATTTATAATTTGGTATGGTAAGATGTCTAGAAAAACTTGTGGATCTCCACAAGGGAATTAAAAAAACAAAAATAAAAGTAAAAACAACATATACAAAGAAAGTGAAGGGAATTTGACCCCAAAACATACTAAGTAACATGTAACTAATGTTAGAAACAAGGTCAATCGCACACTTGCTTTCTAATTCATGATGTTTGTTTGACAAGTGAAATGGAATGGAGTAGAATGGTGATTAATGGACGAGCAAGATTATTGGGTAAGTAAATGGTCAATGAAACTATTCATATTGAGTATACCATCTTATGCTCAATCCTTTCCAAGAAAAAAAAACAAGGAAAACCAAACTTAAAATTAAAAAAAAATGTGCTTTAATTAAAGATAAAAACAAAAAATACTCTTTTATCATAATCATGGATGCACAAACTAAATAAAAATGGTGGGAAGATAATCTCTATGGATTGGGATTCTCAAATGGAATGGACGTTATAAGGGTATTTGAGCAACAACAAATACAAGTAGCTTTAGAACTTTAGAGAGGTAGGTGGCATTGAAATGTCGGCTCCATTTGATTGATTGATAAGGTGAACATGGGATATGCTTGACTACTGTTTATTGATGGTTGTAGTTGAATTTATGGCATCTACCTTTTTAGTTGATTTGTTAGTTGATTTGTGTAAGATGTTGATTAATTAAAAGTATAAGAAATAATATAATTTTCTGAAATGTTTATTATAAATGAAGTGGGTTTAATGGTTAAGAACATGTATTTTTTCTTAAAAGATTACAATTTCAAATCCAGAAAGGGTAAGGTATGTATATCTCTATAGATTTCACCAGTCAAATTGCTGGACGAATATCCATAATTTGGAATAAACTGGTATAATCAATATACCCATAATTTCTTGCATCTCTTCTCTCCATACTTGTATGATCAACCAATACAGAAGGGCTTTGCCAGGATTCCTACTTTGAGCCTTCGCATGGGATTTCAACAGTGATATATTTCAATTTCTGGGATGTCACAGGAAGCTCAACCTTCGTGAATTTTGTGATAGTGAAACACCAAAATATGGTTCAAGTCTTCACAATTTCCATTTACTGCGAACCAACAACCATTGTAGTTTACAACCCCGAAGGAAACCGCTTCATGTTCACTAATGCGAACAAACTGGTAGTCAAAACATAATCCACATGAGTGAGAAAGCTCTTCGGAAGTGCTTTGCTTAATGCCACTGGAGACGATGCCAAAAGGTTGAAGGTGCAAAGGCTGTGCAGAAATTCATGGGGGAGTGGATTCGAGCACCAGACATCACTTGGTCGAACACTGGATCGACAGAGACAAGGTGATGTTTTTTCTGCTCATCAAACATTACACCTTCTCACTGGCTTGTGACTTGTTTGCCAGCATAAACGATAAGGACGACCAATGTAGTTTTTTGTTTGTTGTTGTTGTAATTTCATGTTGTCGCTGAAAGGAATGCTGCAAATTCCCATAGATATACCTGATACAAGATTTAACATAGATATACCTGGTACAAGATTTAACAGAGCCAACCATGGAGCTATTGCTATTCCTGAATAAGGAGTGGTTTCAATCCTAGCTATTGCCATTCCTGAATGAGTGGTTTCAATCCTATGAAACTACAGTAGAGCCAACCATGGAGCTATTGCCATTCCTGAATAAGGAGTGGTTTCAATCCTAGCTACTGCCATTCCTGAATAAGGAGTGGTTTCAATCCGATGAAAATATAGTAGAGATATTATGCCAAGTCATTTGGTCCTGGCTCTTAGACACTCAAGAAAACTTAACTTACATTGGATTAGAGATACCCAAGAAAACTTACATTGGATTAGAGATGTTGTATCATTATGTGTGTGAATTTAGGAGAAGAATTTGGATCAACAATGATGAAAGGAATGTGAATAGCCAAGCCAACTTTGAAGAGACAACAACATTCTTGCTTGAGAAACTGATCACTCTAGTTAAGGTGGTGAATAAAGATAGCAAGGAGGATGCATGCCTCAAATAAAGCATTAAAAAATGCAAAGTAAATAGTGGAGTGGACTATGCGGTGAAGCAAGAACCCATTTTACATTAAAGAATAAATTCGTCAATATGAGAAATACAAGAGATACTTTGGACTATGTGGTGAAGCAAGAACTGCATTTTACATTAAAGAAATAAATTCTTCAATGATTTAAGGTATGCCTTCCTTTTACATTTAATATATATTTATAGAGGACAATGTTTTTTTAGAATCTTGAACCCATTATTAGATAACTATTAAGAATGTCAATTGAGTTTAGTTCATGTGGTTGGGAGGACTGATTGTTATCTTTCCCACTCGAATTCAATTCTCAAAAGTGACATGTTGAGCTCATAACAAGTATATTACTGTAATGGCTTCTGACCTTGTGCACATAATAATTTTGGAAGCTTATTTAAAACCTAAAAAATCATATTTTACATCGTATTGAAAATATGCCAAGTCATCCTAGAAACGATTCTTTAGATTGCATAGTTAGTTTCTCTCATAGAATATCACCTAGAAATCAATGCTTTTAGGATTCTCTCCCATGGGATGGGCATTTTTGAATGCTTTATTTGAGGAACAATGAGAATTTAAACCATTTTTATTTTCAATTAGATGTTTGGACAATTTGAAGACCAATAGCAAGTGGTTTTTATGGTTCAAATATTGGGCTATTTTGTGTAACACTTGGTCAATGCTAGTGGATATGTTTAGCTATTCCAATGGTTGATGTAGAGTTGAATATTTTTTGTTTCATGGTTAACTCTTATGCTCAATGCCAAAATGTTCTTCAAATACTTGGTTATTTTTACAAGAAAATGCATATGCTTTTATGTTTAACTACTTAATGGATCATGGATATGGTAAAATACCTTTTTCTAGCTACACATCTGATTGTATTTATGTTTAATTATCAATTCTTATACCATAGTTTTAATCTATATGTTACATTTTGTTTTTTTTAAAATGAATTTTAGAATACCATGCACACATCCACCACACATGATAACATCAATTGATTCAAATCAAACATTTAAATATCTTCTTTACTAGTATAGTATGTGTAATTGACAATACAAAATCTCCCTTGGATTCCACCATTACCAAATGATAGAGTATAAAGACAAAGAAGGGCCCAAAATGAATCACACCTTAAGCATTTTTAATTGTCCATAGTGGGAGCGTGGAATCATTATTCTCTTGGTGTGACTAACTTGTTTTGAGTTTAACTTCCCTTACATCACATAGTATGTTGGTCAAATTATGTAAAGAATTTTTAGGATCACAAGCTTCTGAATGAAGGGATGATAGACTAGACACTACTCTATGAAAATATTTCACTGTCCACTATTTTATCATCTCCTTCCTTTCCTTCTCAACATTCCCTTTCATTTTTTCATGCTCTTTTTATTGTTCACTTAGTTGTTTTTGGCATCATTTCTATAATGATTCTTATTCCTTTTACCTTCCTTCCATCAACCTTTCCCTTTCTTTGATCCATGCCTATTATATTTTCATCCTCTTTTTCTCTCATCTCCACCTATTTAAAGATCATCTTGTCCTTTTCTTCCTTAGTTTCGATCCTCTCAACCTTCTATTGATTGAAAAATTCTTGATTTTCTCTTTCATTTCTCTTTAGCAAGTGCCTCATTCTTTCCATTACATCCTCAATCATTTGTTTGTAGTATGTAGAAGATAGGACCATAGAGTTGTGCATGCTAAATTAAGTGTCATGCCTAGGTTCTTTCACTCTCCTCTTAGAAAGTGGAAATAGTTTGGATAATGGACCACTTCTTTGGACATGTTATTATTAAATACGTGAGACACACCAAAGTCAAAGTTGTCACCATTCAATGTAGCATAGTATTGGACTTTCTCTATGGGAGAGAGTACTATTTCTATCACTATATTTATATAATCACTTGCTCCAATCCAACCATGATGTATAAACCACCTTGGATATTTGAATGTTCAGGTGACCAAAATAGATCTGCATCTATAGGTACTATAGTAAGCCTATGCTCAATTGAAAATATAACCACAGTAACAAACGAACACATTAGGACACACAATTTACCCTAGAAACTTAATGTGGGAAATCCATTTAGAAATGTAGTAGTGTGC
>SNQJ01S0001925.1:358776-392702 GCA_010110895.2 Picea sitchensis | reverse complement strand
TTTCCTCATTTTAGGGTTAACCTTCTTATAACCACTTTCCATAATTAGAAAGTTTTCCATTTACTTTATTATTTAAATAATCCTCCTTGACTTTGTCACTTCACTTTATTATTTAAATAATCCTCTTTGACTTTGTCACTTCAATTTATTATTTAAATAATTTCTTCTTTGCAAGCACTTTGACTTCTTTGACCTTTTGGGACTTCAAGCCAACATATGAGGGTCCTCCAACTTCGTAAGGCCATACCTCTCAAACCGTGAGGAGTTATGTGATGTTCCACATATCACCAAAAATGACATGACATGTACTATTCATGTAGAATAGTCTTACCTGCAAGTATATCAAAACTCATACCATTATACATCAAACAAACTTGGGTCCATTACCCAAACCTTTGTGCTACCAGAATTCGCTACTAGACTTTCTTCAAGGGTTGACATCAATGACAACCAACCCAATTAATCAACACCTATGACAACAAAGATCAAATATATATTGTTTTGTATTAAATCTTTGGAATTTATTCCTCTCATTATAATTTAGAGATAATCTTAGAGTAGAATATTGTCACATTAAGGAGTTTTGAGGTCATAATTATTTCTATGTCAATTCCATAAAGAGTCAAAATTTCAAATGTATTAGAGACTAACCCTACAATTTCACCATATGATTTTGTTGTGTTCCTTTCGCTTGGGCAAATAACACTCTTTCATTCAGTTCTACAAATGTGTTAATGTTCATTAATGGATCAAGCAGATTATATAGTCCCAATTACACCTAGATGTTATCTTCCCCTGCTCTTGTTTCATATCTATTTTTATTATTTTTGCAATGGATGGTAGGTGGATTTTACGTTAGTTTCATTTGATTTCACTTATGTAATACTTGGATTCGAATAAAGACTATAGTTGTGTGGATCTAAAAGACTGTTTTACAATATAAAGGTCAAATTCACGAGGATATGAACCCCCGTGTGTTTTTAGAGAGGTGGTACTCCTATTTTTCTTATAAACTTATAAAAAAAAATAGAACAAAATCTAAGAAGGACCAAACTTTGAAAAAACTATCATTCACATTTAGAACAGTACATGAGATTGGGATCATGTATCTTTAAAAGAAAACCATATATACAATAATTTATAAAGTAGATAAACCAAATGAGTATGATAAATAAGCGGTTGACATTTTCATCACAACATTCATCAAGACAATAAACAATATCCACAATAAAGAGATAAGAAAGATGGACCACATATATAAGACAACTTTAAATGATCATTCCATTAGACACCAAAAATATTATGATGGATAAAACATTTGGAAACTCAAGCTTCAAATCAAAGTCTTTGAGAATACTATAATGTAATATCCCAAGTAGTTCTCTCAGAGTCTAAAAAAATAATATAAGTCTTTAAACACACAGAATATGTCTTTAAAGAAAATATTTGCATTCGCCCTTCAAAGAGGACTAGAATTGGGCTCCTGTGGGTCGTAAAATGAAAAGACTTGGAAGATAAGAGGAAAATAATCAAGGGCCAGCTTGGTTTTCACAAAATATTGAGAAATAGAAGGCACTATGACAAATGGTTGTGGAAGAAATAGACACAAAAGGAGGGGAAAAATTTGCTGCTTGACTCACTGTGATGGAAATTTATTGTAACCCTTTACTTGCTTGTAGCTATTTCTTTTATAGGTGTATGTTGTCGCTGAGGTGGAATAACCGTTACAACTGTTTCTTGATTTTCCAGTTCCATAATTCTGATTAATGCCTTTTTCAACCACTCCTCGATATACTCCCTTAAAGGTGCTACAATGATTTCATGGTTAGTTTTAATTTCAAATAATTGATTTTCAAATTCTCTTAGATCCATCTCCGATTGATGAAAAGTGTCATCAACTTCATCATGCCCGTTGATATACCGAACTAACCATTTTTCAACTTCTTCTTCGGAAAAGTCTATTGTTTCTGTAAAGTCATTTGACCAAGCCAATTTTAATGCATTAAGCTGTCCCATTAAGGATTATTTTGATAAAACCATGGCATCCATCGATAAATTGGGACCATCAAGCTCCTTTGTAAGATCCACAAGTTTAAGAAACAAATCACTTTTTTTTTATTTTCCAAAACATCAATCTCATTGATCAATTATTTCAACTCTTTAATTCTTCTCAACCAACATGCATTGACTTGTTTCATTCAGTAAGTTAAATGAAGTTTTGTTCTTTTCTGTGAGCTTCACTTAAGCTTGAGACTTTAGTTGAGAATGTATTCACAACTTCTCTCTAAAATTCTTCATCGTTTTCTAGGTCCTTTTGCATGTATTCCTTGGAATTATGTATTATTGATGAAAAGATAGCAATACTTTGAGCAAGCTCCCAAATTTATTGAATTATATATATTCTCTTTTGTATGGGATCACCAACATATTTTATTATTGCTTGTAATAAGTTTGATGAGCCTTTATATTTTCTGCTTCTTTCTGGGACATTCTCTAACAGAAATGCAGGTTGGATTGAATTCAAAGGTTCAAGAAACAATGGTTCTGGTATCAAGGAAAATTCTAACTCTTTTATCCTCCTTTTCAACTCTAAATTTTCTTTTTCCATATTATCAATAGATTGCTTCAAATATTCTCCAGTTGCTCCGTGGAATTGTGTAGTTTTTGACGGTGCAACTCCATCAAAATTAATTGAAGATTTCCATCTTTCCGATGAACTTTTATTTTTAATATCAAAATTTTCTAATAACAATTTTTAAGACTCATGATTGTAGGTGGCATGGTGTAAAGTAACAAATTCCTCCTCAAATATTTTAGGTTCTTGAGTAATAACAACTTCAACAATTTCCCTAGTTTCCAGTAGTCTTTGTGTAGACCGACTATGTTCTTCAACGAGCTTGTCTATGTCCATTCATGTGGAATTTACTGGACTTCAAATATGCTTAACCCTGTTGCTAATGTATTCCTTTTTCTTTTGAAAAAAGTATATGGAATATGAGATTTTTCAACACTTTTTCTAGGTGGGTCTTTATCACCACCATCGTCTGACCCTCCAACTGATTCTTTTCTTGTCTCTAGACCACTGGTTCTATTCTTTGTTCTTGATGGAGTACTCTTTTGGGATGTTGTTGGTGAATTAGGGTTTTTATTCGTCACTTCCCTGCCATGCTATCTGTGACCTTCATTGGTGCTATTTATTTCTTACATGTCATCTGAAACTTGGTATGCCACAATTTCATGGAGATCTAGATTATCTCCGCCACCCTCCTGAAATTGTTCAACTTTAGTGAAAAATGAAGAGTACCCAATCAATTCCATGTGTGCAGTGAATTTGTTATCTGGGTCAAAACCATTAACAAATTTGGTTCATTTTGAGCCCAACTATTCATGATGTCCTGCCAATTAATCGAGGTAAGTTATGTGCTTTATAAATGAATTCCCCAATTTTCCATGGTAGGGGTATGAATTGTTTTTTCCTCTTATCATAGAAAAAATGAGCCCAAGTCTTATACTTCCTGCACATTTCCTCGACAAAGAGTACCATGCATAAACTGGTTCCAACTTAAAATCAACATGTTTTTCCCTTGGCAAGTCTTCAAATGCATGATCATAAGTAATGGAGAAGATGAGGTAAGAAGTCATAAAATTTTCAAGTCTTTTTAAGGTTACTCAATTGGAAAGAAACTTCACTTGAAATAAGATAACCCCAATCTATAATGACTTTTTCATGCAAAGTATAATGCAGGGAATATATAACATTTCTTGGTACGAACACAACAGATTCCCGACCAATAATGCAGGTGAAAAACCATGCAAATTCTCTATATGGGTATTTTAGTGAAGTTACCTCAATCCTGGAAGCATCAGGGTTACTACTTGGGTCCTCCAAATAATTGCTTAGAAACCTCTCCCCTCCTTTATGCTGCTTCATAAATTCATCGACGTCTTCATTTTTGAATCACAAGGTAGGTGTATGAAGTCGTAGCATTTTGGAGAATGCTGAAGGAGCTAGAGAAATGGGTTGATGTCCTTGAAATTGAATTATTCTTTTCTTAGAATTGAACTTATCTTCACACCATTGAACAATTTCTTTGAATTATGTCACTTCCAGAACACAACCTACTAATTTTATTCCCAAGGTCCAAATTAATTTCGTTTACTTCTCGACCGAAGAAATATTCTTGTAGTAATTGTATGCTCTCGACTGTTGAAACTCTTGATCCTCATGCCCGAGTGTGTTTAGTGTATCTTCGTAATACAACTCTTTTTTCTTACTTGACATTCTTTTTCTACATTTGTCTTTGACAATAGGTGGCACTACTGTTGATATTTACAACTTGTCATATTTTTTTTTACTTAGTTTCACCATGTATTGTCCTGATAGTTCAATCAATCATAAATATTTCTTTTAATATTGCTGGCTTACATGAGATTTGAATTTATTGCAAGCTTTAACAAATGTTTCATGAATTTAATAATGGCATTATGATTACATAGGTGGCAGTTGATGTGGTGGGGACAACACATGTGATGGGAAATGGTGATGCAATGTCGTGGAAGATGAAAAATGTCAAGTATGAGAGTGTAAAATGAGGAATAAGAAGTACAGATTGTATAACACGAGACTGTGAACTTGCGTACCTATAGATCTACGAACACGGATATGAGGAAGGTTAAGGAGGTGGACACCAAAACTAGAAATGTTTTTAAGTATTGGAAAAATTCATTTTGCGAATCAAATAAGTAAAAGGTGCATTTTGAAGAATTCGAGACTTCGGACTTGTAGACCTAGAGACTAGAAAATGATTATCGTATGGTAAATGGCTCCACATCCGCCTTTATGAAAAATGACTAAGTGTTTAAAAAGTGAAAAAGGTACAATTTGGGAAACAAAAAAGTGAGAAGTGGATTTTGGGGTATGCGGGGTTGCGAACCTACAGACCCAGAGACTAAAGAAAAGTATATGTGGCTTCGCATCCACATTTCAAGAAAATGACCAAGTATGAAAAAATGTGAAAAGTGCATTATGGAGGATCCAAAAATAAGGGGTGAAAAGTGTAAAACGCGAGACTACGAACCTGCAGACTTGTAGACCTGTAGACATGCAGATCCAAGACTTTTGCTACCCCCATTCTGCATTACTTGAAAATTGGCTAAGTGCTGGAAAAAAATGATAGAAAAGAGAAGGGAAATAAAGGAAAACAAACAAAAAAAAAGAAAAGGAAAAAACCTATGGGTGGTTAAATGAAAACACCAACTTGATCACGGATGTGGATCAACATTTGGCCCCAACTTTGGGACAATGACCCCCTGCAGGTTGATATGAACCCAAAATCATTTTCCATTAGGCCAAATCGAGTCATATAAAATAAGAAAGACAAACTAAAAACATATACAAAGAGTACCAGGAAAGACTATGTAAAACTTTTTTGATGAAGGAGGAATCAACATAAAAAATGTTTCAGATGCTGCCCATTGACATGAAATGACTGAATTATTCCCTTCATATCCTTGAGAAAGTATGAATTATAACCAATTACTTTTTCAATTTGATATGGACGAATTCAAAGAGCTTAAAATTTAGTAGGAAATGATGGTTTTTCTTTTGCTTTGTTCCACAACAAAACTAACCGATCTTTTTGAAAGTCCTTTGAAGTTGTTCTTTTATCAAAATTTTACTTGACCGCTTCTTGCCTTTTATCTATTTCTAGTATTGCGTGTTCCCTCTATTCTTCTAGTTGCAGGAGTTCATTATATCTTCTTTGTATTGGTGATTGATCTTGTTTTTCCTCACCATCTAAGATCAATGTCAAAGCATTCAATTCAACATGAAAAGGTAATATTGCTTCTCTGAGTTGTTGATTCAAGAGAATTTTGACTAGTGAATGAGGAACATAAGCAATAACATGAGTTGATATAATTTATGTCTTGAGATGAGCAATCACTTTGACTAGAGAAAGATCTTGTTTTTCAATGATCGAATATTTACACTCATAATCATGTAATGTTTTTCTCATGAAAACAATTGGGAGTTCTTCTTGCTTCTCATTTTTTTGAGTAAGTATGGAAGCAATGGTTTCATCTGAGGAAAAATGATACAATACAAATTCTTTGTCAAAATATGGACTAACAAGCACAAGGGAAATAGTAATGGATTGCTTAACTTCTGTGAAATCCTTTTGGATTTCTGATGCCCATTCAAAATTTTGATCTTTATTTAGAAACTTGTTTATAGGCTTGACAATGGTAGCATAATTGGGGACAAATCTTAGAACAAAATTTTTCTTTCCAAAGAAAGATTGCACTCCCTTTTTTGATGTGGGAGGATTGAGGTCATGTATTGCTTTGATTCTTTCTAGGTCAATATATACTCCTTCTTTTCTTACAACACATTCTAGCAATTTTCCTTCTATTATAACAAACACAGATTTTTTAGGATTCAATGATACCCCATACATTTTGCACATTTCAAAAATATTTTTGAGATGTCCAATATGTATTGCTCTTGATTTTGAATAAACTGTTAAATAATCTTGGTAATCAACCATGAATTTTCCAATGAAGTCTTTGAAAGTGTGATCCATTGCTCTTTGGAACGTGGCACCTGCATTTTTCAATCTGAATGACATTCTGACATAATCTTAAGTTCCCCATGGTGTTACAAACACTATTTTTGGTCTATCTTCTTCTGCCACAAGGACTTGGTTATACCATGAAAACCCATCTAACATAGACATTAATGCAGATCCTGTGACTTGCTAAAGAAGCATTTCCATATTAGGTAGTGGGTAATTATCTTTTATGTTGAGTCGGTTAAGATCCATAAAATCAACACACAAGGAAATCTCACTAGTTTTCTTCCTTACCACTACTAGATTTGAACGCCGATTTGAATGTCTAATGGGAGAAATTATACCATCTTTCTTTAATTTCTATCTTTACAAGAGGATCTATCTTGGGATTTATTACTCTCAACTTTTGTTTGAATGGTTTGGCTCCTTCTTTTAGAGGTATATTATGTTGGAATATTGATTTATCATATTATTTTAAATCATCATAACTCCATGCAAATACATCTTGAAAATATTTAAAAAGATGGGTATATTGGTCAATCTCTTCTTTGGTGCAATTGGTACCCATGTTTAGATACTTAGGTGATTCAAGAGTATTAATGTTTATCTTCTATGTTTCTGGGACCTTTCGGACATAGGGTTCTTCCAGTGGTTTTGAATTTTTCATTTGGTCATCCCTCATAAAGAGGGATTCCAAATTGATATACTTTTTTCGAGAAAGTTTATAACTTCGTTTGTGGAATTCTCCTTGTAAGTCTTGATCTTCTAGTGGATAAAATTTAATTATGGGATCATCATATGTAAGTAAATTTACAACATGCTCATCATTTTCAAAAACTTGTAAATATTCTTGATTATCTGGAATTGATGGTCTACAAATATTCTTCACATGATAAGTGCCTTGTCCTTGAAAATCCTCTACATTAAACATGGATGCAGATATTTCTAGTGCATCGGCCTTTTGATTCTTTTTTCTAGGAAAAAATGATATGTTGAAAGAGTTGAAATAATCCATGAGCTTTGACACCCTTTTTGCATAACATTTAACTTTTCCTTTTTAACCTTATATTTCTTCCTGATGTGATTAATAATCTATTCTGAATCACCAGTGACCACCAAGTTTTCAACTTTCATTTGAAGGGAAATAATCATACCTTGAATTAGTATTTCATATTCTGCCTCATTATTCGTGCATGGAAATTCAAGTTTGATTGCATGTGGTTGTATAACATCTTCAGGGATTTTAAAAATGATTCTTGCTCCATTTCCAGATTTAGAACATGCACCATCAAAGGAAATCTTCTAGTATCCTTGAAAGGAATTCTCCTTTTTTTGTTTTGGAATGTTGAGTCGCTCTGAATAAAAGACAACAAAGTTCCCCATTTCAGCATCAAGATAATCCCTCATCAACTCGTTCTTATTTTTTTTCTGAAAGAAACATGTTTTCTAACTTCTCTAGAAATTCTAACCATTGTTCCATTCTTGTGACGCAACATCATACAACTTCCATCATTCATTATATAGCCTCCAATTATCGAGCACCAATCTCTGCCAAGAACAAATCCATATGATGGAGGAAGATCTACCACTATAATAGTAAATACTGTTGTGATATGAGGAGCCACAATTATCCAAGCACAAAAATATTTAATCTCCCCATAGGCTGGGAATTTTCTTGAGTCAATAACATAAATGATTTCACCAGTCTCATAGTGCCTCGTACATTCCATTCCAAGTGCTTGCATGAATGACAAGGGCATGATGTTGTTGGTATCCCCACCATCAATCAAACAATTGTGCAACACAACATCATGATTCTCTACGGTGATATAGAACGGTGGAACTTTTCCTCTCGGTTTAGATGATGAATAACTTTGTTGTTGTTTCAAGTTTATAACTACAACTTCCATTCTTGTATCAAAATCATCAAGTATTCTTCACAAATTTTCCCTTTGTTGCGGTATATTCACTACATAAAAGGAAACGTGATTCTGAGTTTAGATGAATCATCTATTACATTATAGGTCATTGTCTTAGTCTGGTTAGCAAAAACTTGTTGCTTTGCTATCTCTGCTTGATTTTCTTTAGTCTTTTCCTTTTCTGGAGCTTCTTTTGATTTAAACTTGTTAACTTTTGTTCTTGTTTGGACCACATTTTCTTGCAAAATTTCAGAATCTTCTTGCTCATTAAAAATGTAAAAAGATGATTCTCCTTCATCAGTCTGTATTGATTCTAAATTTTCATCTTGGATGACATTTGATTCTTGATCAATATCTTCAAAATTCTCTTCCTCAACAATTTCTTATAATACAAGGACATTGGGATTTGACACTCTAGGTTCTCTTGGCCTTTGTTCTTCATTTCTACCATCATTTCTTACCCTCTGCTCTTGATTAGGAATTCTTCTTTGTTCCTGAGCAAGAACTATTGGGTTTCGATCAGTTGGAACAGAGTTCTCAGGTCTCCTTAATCTTGTTAGCTCATTTTTCAACTTTCGAATAGTTCTATTCATTCAAGCTATTTCCCACCTTTTTTTTTGTTTCTTGGGTCATAGCTGGATCATTCCTTACATTTTGGATAATACCTTGGAATATTCCCCCAGCAATTCCTTGTTTTTCGACATTCTTCGAGGTTGATGCTCCTTGATTTTCTATAGTAAGATTATCCATTTTCCTTTGAACTTTTCCGAGGATAATCTCAGTGTCAACATTTGATTCTATCATAATTTCTTCCATTTTTGTTGCTGTATTCATAGCTCTATCTAAGTATTATATTTGGGAAGCTCTGATAGCATATTTTACATTTGATGGCATGCCATTCTTATAACATTTGAGTATAATTGGGTTATTTTTTTCTTTCTCTTTTGGAATCTGCTTAGCATTTTGGAAAATCGCAAGTTGAAATCTTTGATTCTCTCTCCCTTTTTCAAATGGATTTGGGTGAACTGTGTGAGCAATGTATGATATGAAATAGGGGGTGCATACATGGTCATGAACATAGTATCCTAATCATCAAATGATGAGATTGACCAGGAAGGAAGGGACATGTACCATTCATAGGCCGGACCTATCAACGTTTGCAAAAAAACTCTCACCATTACATTATCATGTTCTATTAGATGTATTTCACACATAGACATAAATTGGTCCATATGTCTCTTTAGGTCCATCACTTTGTCTCTTGAAATACTGGTAATACTCCTTGTGGAAGAACAGGTAATTGGTGATGTTTCCCTAGAAGGTTGAGTGGGCTATTTCTAACCCTTCTTTGTGGGATTCTTTGCCTCTCTTGTCTTTCTTATTGATTCTTGGGAATTTATTTCTTCCTTATTCCATGTAACCCATTTTTTGAGTTTCTCTTGTCTTAGTCTTAGAACTTTCTCCAAATTCAAAAATTTGAAGTTGTTTACTTTTACTTATTGTTATTAGACCTTTGTATGTTTCCGATCTTTATTTAATTTCCATCTCTTTGTCTTTGTCTTCTTGCGATTTCTCTTTCTTCTTCATGAGCAAGAGTCTCCCATGATATTTCTAGTTCTGATCGGGTTCTGGATGTTGTTATTGTCAAGTTATACAACTGATGTAATATGCTCTATTGATTTCTAAGACCAATTTACAAATTTGGTTGATTTGGGTATGGTTGAGTCATTAGATTCTGGTCTGTGAAACCAACCTTTTTCTCTCCCTAGTATGGTCGCCAAAAATGTTGATTTAAAAGTCTGTTTTACGGTCTTAAGGTCAAACTCACGAGGATATGAATCTCCCTACATTTTTAGAGAGATGGTACTCCTATTTTTCTTATAAACTTATAAACAAAAATAAAACAAAATTTAAGAAGGACCAGAGTTTGAAAAAACTATCATTCACATTTATAACAATACATGAGATTGGGACCATGTATCTTTAAAAGAAAACTATATATACAATAATTTAAAAAGTAGATAAACCAAATGAGTATGATAAATAAGAGGCTAACATTTCCATCACAACATTCATCAAGATAGTAAACAATATCCACAATAAAGAGATAAGAAAGATGAACTACATATATAAGATAACTTTAGATGATCATTCCATTAGGCACCAAAAATATTATGATGGATAAAACGTTTGGAAACTCAAGCTTGAAATCAAATTCTTTGAGAATACAATAATATAATATCCCAAGTAGTTCTCTCGAAGTCTCAAAAAAATAATATAAGTCTTTAAACACAAAATAAATGTCTTTAAAGAAAAGATTTACATTCACCCTTCAAAGAGGACTGGGATTGGGCTCCTGCAGACCATGAAATGAAAAGAAATGGAAGATAAGAAGAAAAAAATCAAGGGTCAACTTGGTTTTCACAGAATATTGAGAAATAGAAGGCATTGTGACAAATTATTGTGGAAGAAATAGACACAAAAGGAGGGAACAAAGTTTCTTCTTGACTCAATGTGATGGAAAGTTCTCGTAACCCTTTACTTGCTTGTAGATGTTTCTTTTATAGGTGCATGTTGTGGTTGAGGTGGCATAACCGTTGCAACTGTTTCTTGATTTTCCGGTTAGGTAATTTTGATCAATGCATTTTTCAACCACTCCTCAATATACTCCCTTAAAGGTGCTACATTGATTTCATGCTTAGTTTTAATTTCAAATAATTGTTTTTCAAATTCTCTCAGATCCATCTCCGATTGATGCAATGTGTCATCAAATTCATCATTGTTGTTGATATACCGAACTAAACATTTTTCAACTTCTTCTTCGGAAAAGTCTATTGTCTCTGTAAATTCATTTGCCCAAGCAACTTTAAATGCATTAAGTTGTCCCATTAAGGATTATTTTGTTAAAATCATGGTATCCATCAATAAATTGGGACCATCAAGCTCCTTTGTAAGACCCACAAGTTTAAGATACAAATTTCTCTTTTTTATTTTTCAAAACATCTGTCTCATTTATCATTTCTTTCAACTCTTTAATTCTTCTCAGACAACATGCACTGACATGCTTCATTCGGTAATTTGAAGGAATTTTTTGTTCTTTTCTATGAGCTTCACTTAAGCTTGAGACTTTAGCTGATAATGGATGCTTCTCTGTAAAATCCTTCATCGTTTTCTAGGTCCTTTTGCATGTATTCCTTGAAATTCTGTATTCTTGATGAAATGCTAGCAATACTTTGAGAAAGCTCCCAAATATCTTGAATTATATCGATTCTCTTCTGTATGGCATCACCAACATATTTTCCTATTGCTTGTAATAAGCTTGATGAGCCTTTATATTTTCTGCTACTTTCTGGAACATTATCTAACACAAATGCGACTTGGATTGAATTCAAAGGTTCATGAAACAATAGTCCTGAGATAAGGGCAAATTCTAAATATATTATCCTCCTTTTCAACTCTGAATTTTCTTTTTCCATATTATCAATAGATTGCTTCAAAGGTTCTCTAGCTTCTTTGTGGAACTGTGCAAATTTTAATGGTGTAACTCCATCAAAATAATAAAACATTTCCATCTTTCCGATGACCTTTTATTTTTAGTATTGAATTTTTCTAATAACAATTTTTTAGACTCACGATTGTAGGCCACGTGATGTAAAGTAACAAATTCCTCCTCAAATATTTCAGGTTCATGAGTAATCATGGTTTCAACAATTTCCCTAGTTTCTAGTAGTCTTTGTGCAGACAAACTAGGTTCTTCAACGAGCTCGTCCATGTCCATTGCATGTGGAATTTCTTGGACTTTAGGTATTCTTAGCACTGTTGCTGATGCATTCCTTTTTCTTTTGATAAAAATATATGCAATATGATATTTTTCAAGAATTTTTCTAGGTGGGTCTTTATCACCACCGTCGTCTGAGCCTCTAACTGATGATTTTCTTATCTCCATACCACTGGTTCTATTCTTTTTTCTTGATGGAGTACTATTTGGGACGTTGTTGGTGAATTAGGGTTTTTATCTGTCACTTCCCTGCCATGCTATCCATGACCTTCATTGGTGCTATTTATTTCTTCCATGTCATCTGAAACTTAGTATGGCGCGATTTCATGGAGATCTAGATTATCTCCGTCACCCTCCTAAAATTGTTGAACTTTAGTGAAATATGAATAGTACCCAATCAATTCCATGTGTGCAGTGAATTTGTTATCTCGATCAAAACCCTTAACAAATTTGGCTTCTTTTGAGTCGAGCAGTTCATGATGTCTTACCAATTCATCGAGGTGGGTTATGTGCATTACAATGAATTCCCCAAGTTTCCATGGTAGAGGTATGGATTTTTTCCCCTCTTATCATAACAGAAATGGGCCGAAGTATTGTACTTCCTGTAGATTTCCTTGACAAAGAGTCTATTTGATACATAGAATGGCAAAAGAAAAGGATTTTCTTCACTATCAAACAACTTGATAATGGAAAATTCTTTAGAAGTTTCATAAGCTCCTTTCCCAAAGAGAAGGTGGCTGCTTCAAGAGATAGTCTTTATGTACTATGACCAAAAATCAACTTTTTAAATTCTGAAATGAAATTTTTATGAACTAGGTAAAAATTGTATTAAGCTTTATGTTTGTACTTAACCTAGTACCATTCATAAACCGGTTCCAACTTAAAATAAACCTACTTTTCCCTTAGCAAGTCTTCAAATACATGGCCATAAGCGATGGCGAAGATGAGGTAAGAAGTCATATAAAACTTTCAAGTCGTTTTAAGGTTACTCAATTGGAAAGAAACTTCACTTGAAATAAGATAACCCCAATCTATAATGGCTTTTTCATGCAAAGCATAATGCATGGCATATATAACATTTCTTGGTACGAAAACAACAGATTCCTGACCAATAATGCAAGTGAACAACCGTGAAAATTCTATGTATGGGTATTTTAGGGAAGTTACCTCAATCCTGGAAGCATCGGGGTTGCTACTAGAGTCCTCCATATAATTTCTTAGAAACCTCTCCCCTACTTTATGTTACTTCAGAAATTTATTGACCTATTCATTTTTGAATCACAAGGTAGGTGTAGGGAGTCGTAGAATTTTGGAGAAAGTTGAAGGAGCTAGAGAAATGGGTTGATGTCCTTGCAATTGGATTATTCTTTTCTCAGAATTGAACTTATCTGCGCACCATAGAACAATTTCTTTGAAGTCTGTCACTTTTGGAACACAACCTACTAATGCTATTCCTAAGGTCCAAATTGATTTCGTTTTCTTCTCGGCCGAGGAAATATTCTTGTAGTAATTGTATGCTCTGGACCACTGAAACTCTTGATCCTCACGCCCAAGTGTGTTTAGAGTATCTCTGCAATAGAGCTCTTTTTTCTTACTTGACAATCTTTTTCTTCTTTTGGATTTGACAATAAGAGGCACTATTGTCGATATTTAAAGCTTGGCATACTTTCTTTTACTTAATTTCACCACATATTCTCCTGATAGTTCAATCAATCATAAATATTGTTTTTAATATTGATGGCTTACATGAGATTTGAATTTATTGCAAGATTTAACGAGTGTTTCATGAATTTATAATGACATTACACTTTCACAAGTGGCATCTAATGTGGCAGGGACAATAAATGTGATGGAAGTGGTGATGTGATGTCATGGCGGATGGAAAATGCTAAGTATGAGAGTGTAAAATGAGAAATGGGAAGTGAAAATTGTATAACACGATATTGTGGACCTGTGGACTTGCAGACACAGATATGAGGAAGGGAAAGGAGGTTCATACCAAAAGTTTTGGAAAAAGTATTGGAAAAAGTTTTTTTGTGGATCAAATAAGTAAAAGGTGCATTTTGAAGAATGCGAGACTTCGGACCTGCGGACCTAGAGAGTAGAAAAAGGCTATTGTATGGTAAGTGGCTCCACATCCACTTTTATGAAAATTGACTAAGTGTTTAAAAAGAAAAAAAAGGTGCAATTTGGGAAATGAAAAAGTGAGAAGTGGATTTTGGAGAACGCGGGGTTGTGGACTTGCAGACCTGTGGAATTGGAGACTAAAGAAAATTTGATGGATGATACGTGGTTCCACATCATCATTTCAAGAAAATAACTAAGTATGAAAAAGGTAGAAAATGAATTTTGGAGGTGCATAAATGAGTGAAACGTATGTAGAATCAGGAGTTGTGGACCTATGGACTATGAGCCTACATAAATTAGGATCAAGAAGAATTTTCTACCCCCACTTAGCATTACTTGAAAATTGGCTAGAATTGTTTGGAAAAATGATAAAAAAGAAAAAGAAAATGCGGAAAAGAAACAAAGAGATAAAGACGGAAAAACCTATGGGTGATTAAATGAAAATACCAGTTTGATCACAGAAAGGAAAAAACCTATGGGTGATTAAATGAAAATACCAGTTTGATCACAGATGTGGATCAACAAGTTGTTCCAAAACTTATCCCTCAAGTGGAACCCATATGAGAGATTCTTATACACCTTCTTTCTTGATGATATAGGCTCAGAAGTCCACAAGAAAGTTCCCCTAGGAAAGCATCTAAATAAAAGACACTAAGTTTGATAAACATATTTCTTAGTCAAGGGGATGTAGTTCCCAAGCCATTATAAACCACTAACATAGCGGTCCAACTAAATTATGTAGGTCAAGTAATTCGATCAACACTGGGTTAGATGTGTGGCCTCTACTTGGCATTAATGAAGTCCACTACATGGAGATGAGAGGGAAATGCCAGTTCCTAGCCCACAATGGTGTACATCTCAAATTGTACACCAAATTTATCTCCCCAATTACATACAAAATTTACTATGATATTTACTTAATTTAACCAACTCTAGGATTCCTCTTTTGATAGGCACTAGGGACTTTAAAACCACCACCATAACATAAATCCAAGTCCCTATCCTAGTATAATGTTGGGGTGATATAACAAAATAAGAAGAGTCTAGGTTAGTTTTATTATGCAAGTTTATTTTAGGGTTTGTTTCTTAAGTATGGTGTGGAGTTTGTGCTCTTGATGTGTGTATTTGAAAAAATAAATGTTCAAAATGAAAAGATGAAAAGAAAAAAGTTCCTCGAAATTTGCCAAAACAAATCTAAACTTTTCTCTTAATTTCTTAACTACAAAACTCAAGAAAAAAAGATCAACTTGACAACATAGATAGCAATCTAAAAATATACCCTAGAAAGTCTTAGAAAAATTCCTAAAAACATTCAGCCTAAAAATGCACAATTGAACATGAAAATAGAAGACAAAAGCATTACATTGATAGAAAAGAATAGAGAAAAGTTCTATTGTGTGATCATAGAATGACCAAACATGCACATGTCCCTGAAATAGCCTATATGAGCTTCCTTATCTTTTAGGCATGGTAGCACAATATTTTTTCAACAAAGTAGCATGGTTGTGCGAAAAGTAAAAAATAGGGGCACAACCGAGAGAAAATTATGAAAATAGGGAATTCAGTTCTGATATTAGGCTTTGATGGATCTTGGATAAAAGTAAGATACCAATAGAAAATTAGAGAGAAAATAAAAGGACTAAAGCCTTAAACCCCATCTAAGGAACATATCAAAATGATAAGAAGCTCCTCCCTAGTGGAGTCACCATTCTACTATCGATAATTTTGGTATGGTGAGCACTACTGAATCCCCGTTAATATATATAGAAATAAAGTGTTTTACACTATCAAGTGAACACACAAGAATACTAAAAGTTGGGGTTTCAAAAAGAGAGGAAAATATGAACCCATAATGCTTTCCTTTTGTAGTGTTGGCCAAACTTGATTATTGATATAGAGGAGGCAGAGTAAGATGATGAATCCAAGTAACTTTTCATCAGACAAGAAAAACCATTTTCCTACTCTACAATAAAAAAATTCCTATATCTAGCTCACACAAACAATAAAGAAACTCGTAATCTACTTGATGATTCAATGAAAGTAGATGAACATGTAAAGCAACATTAGATAAATAGAAGTAAATATGAGGGTGAGGATATTCCATTATAAAGAAATAAATTACATTTAATATATCCATACCTTATCTAATGAGATGGCTCCAAATTCCCTTATCTTTGGGGTTCTTCCCTCTTTGTTGGAATGATAGGCTCATCTCACCTTTGGATGTTCTAGATATAGTTAGTTGACAATCGAAGGTTGACTTAGGAGTTGACTAGAGAGGCCAACTAAGTAGTTGAATGACCAGTTAGGCTGACCAAAGGTGGTCATGATTAATGCACAAGTCAAGAAAAAAATAGGAGACCTAGGTGTGCCTAAGATGATCAAAGTGACTTTGTCTTCCTCATTCTAAGAAATTTAGTTATATTTTGGGATATATATAGATGATCTTATGGATCGATCTATTGAGTACTAATAAATTATTGTGATACATGACTTTTTTTTGTGATTGTGTGTTATTCATTGTATGTTGAGCTTCTCACTTATGATCCAGTGATGTAATGGTGTATTTAGAAACCACTTCTCCTTGGAGTTCATTAATCTTGGCTTCTTCAATTCCATAGTTCTTTAGCATGGTATAAGGGTTATTGGTTTAAGACCCAAATGTTGTGTACAACTCCTTTGGAGGTCGTTGCTTTCACATGTTCCAAGTAAGTCAAATCTATTTGGTAGAGTAGCTTAGGGTTGTGACTTTAAAACTGAATTAGGGTTTAGATTTGTAGAGTGATTATGAGTTATAAGAAAGAATATATGTTCATAAATGGCCACAATTATGGTATGTGGACACAAGATATGGAAATTATGTTGAAGAGTAAACAACTTTGGTAGTTTAAAAATATTGTAGTTTGAGACCCCAAGGATGATCATCAAAAGTTTATCATTGATAGAAGAAGGAGTAGGTTGTATAAGTTATAACGACCTACATCTCCACGTAGAATCGTTTTCATACAAGCAATATTGACTATCCAAATCAAGTATGGAAGAAGTTGAAGACTTTATTTGAGAAGATCAATGAAACTTAGGCTATGTAGATTGAGAAAGAGTTTATCTCTCTTAATACTCTCTCATTTATTAGGATTGAAGATTATTTGACTTGGGTGAAGGAGCTACAAATAGGTGAATGTGGAAAACATTTTCTAAAGGAGGACATTCATCTTATGGAACTGATCTTGGTGAATTTGAAGACACCCTATGATGTATTATGTTAGATATTCCATGCTAGTGGGGCTTCCAAAAAATAAGATGAAAAGAAGATGATAAGGACTACACCTTTGATTATTTCTATGATTTGCTAACGAATGAACGTGAAAATTTGTGTGATGAGGGTAAACTTGATATCAAACAATTTTTCCATATCCTTGGGGGAAAAGGTTGATAAAACTGTAGATAAAGAGGCCAATAATACAATAGGGAGAAATAGTATGATTGTATTGACTAGAATGATAAGAAGAAGCATGTCGATTAAACATCAACTAAGAAAGGTAGGAAGAAAAACACTTGCCGGTACTATGGAAAGACATGACACATTGAGAAGAATTGCTAGAAGAAGACTAAAGATCTAGATGATATGGTCCAAAAGCTTGAAGGTGGGGAGTTGAATAGTCAATCATTCAATCTACAACATCGACTTGCCAAAGTTAGGACAGATAAATAAACCTTCCTTGTTAGCAATTCTTAGGCATTGCGTGCTAACACTTCTAAAAGTGAGTGGATGATTAACTCTAGTTGTATTGATAATGTGGCTAAGGATGCTTCTCTCCTTTCTTCATTGAGTAAAGCTACATAAAAAAAATATTTGTGGAAAATGATTATGCACTTATTGTTATTGGTTGTGGTAGGATTGAGTACTAGAATGGTGTGATAAGTTATGTGTATCATGTACCATGTTTGAGTTTCGATTCGTTGTATGTACCCAAACTAACCCAAACTTGCAAGAAGGTTGAGTTATGGTCTGATAGGATTGTTATGAAGGATATTAACAATGGATTTTTTGTTTTTTTGAGGGTATTCTTGACCCTAAGGATAGACTATATAAGTTTTGTGATTTCCCTAAGTAGGATCCAAGGTTTATTACACTCATAGTTAGGATTGATGTCCATAATAAAATTTGGCATGAAAGACTCAAACATCTCAATTTCTAGAGTATGACATTGGTGGTGAATATAGACTACCTAGGTTTGTTCCCCTCAATGGTGTATGTCAAGGGTGTGTGCTTTGAAAGCATCACCAAGCTACATTTAAAAAAATGAATCTATGGAGAGAAAATACTCAAATAGAACTTATATGCAGTGACCTAACCATCATTAACAAGTGCAAGATATGTTTTGACTTGCATTGATGATTTTTGCAAGTATATGTAGTTATATTTATTAAAGAATAAGAATCATGTCTCTGAAAAACCAAGAAATTTAGGGCATTGATTAAAGACAATGCAATTGACCTATGAAATGTCTAAGATCAAACAATGGAGGTTAATATGTAAACAAGGCATTTGAGAGCTAATTTTCACATAATAACATCTCTTGGTAGAGATCTACACCTTACACACATTAGCAGAACAATGTTGTTGAAACAAAGAATCAAGCCTGAGTTGAAATGGTATGATTTTTGCTTCAAGACAAATGTATGCTGACGAAGTTTTGGATAGAAGTTGTTTAATGCTCAAACTACCTTCTAAGCATGATTCCAATTTTTTTTATATGGGATATGAATCCTATTTAGAAATAAAGTGGAAGGAAACCCTATGACTGGAAATATCAAAACATTTGGATGTATAACGAGGGCTCATATTTCAGATGATGAGAGAAAGAATATGGATGTAAAATTTATGCTTTTCTTATGGTGGGATACTTTGATGAGTTAAAATTCTACAAGTTGTTTGACCCAATCAAATAAATAAGTTATTTGATCTAGTCAAACAATAATTTATTTGCAGGAGGGATATTATATTTGATGAGAATAATTCAAGTATTTCAATATTGAACTCCTCTTCTATATTTTTTAGTGATCTTTTTGAAATTTTAAAGAATTTTTGATTGAATGACTACTATAATACATTAACTAGTGTTTTAATGGGTTTCTCCACTAGACAATCAACTAGTGTACTAGAATATATTTTCATTCAACCTTCTATAACAAATTCAACCATAAATTTTGAACGACTCGATCATTTGATTAATGGTGATTTTGATGTAGGAACTCCATCTACAAGGGATATTTGTCTTTCAGATGGGGGACTAAGACATTTGAAGTCGTTGGTGTTGATGTAAGTAATATAATTGACTCAAGGAAAACAAGTAGTCAAAAACAATGTAATAGTTTTTCTTTGATGGAACATGTGCTAGATGCATGCGATTATGATACATATGAACATGAAAATGGTAAACTTGAATGGGATAATGTTATGTCTAATGAGTACAATTCCTTGATGAAGAATAAAACTTGGGATTTCATCCTTAGACCACATGGAAAGGATGTGGTGAAACATTGACGGGCATACAAGACCAAGTATATATATATGAATGCATTATTGAGAGGCATTAGTCTCGACTGGTAGAAAAGGGATTTTCATAGTAAGAAGGCATTGAATGCACTAAGACCTCTTACCCTATTGCAAATATGAACTTTGTTCAACAAATTCTTTCACTTGTTGTTCGTTGTGGCTGGGAGGTACATTATATGGATGTTCATAGTTCTTTCTTACATGGTGATCTCATTGAGGATGTTTATATGAAGAAACTCCTAATATTTGAAAAGGATGGTAGTCTTGTGTGTCAAGTGGAGAAATATTTATATGGCTTGAAACAAGTCCTTGGGCCATGGTACGAGAAGATTGATTATTTCTTTCTCAATTTTGGTTTGAAACACTATGAATCAAGTCACAATATTTATGTTATACATGTAAATGATGATACTTTAATTGTTGCATTATATGTTGATTATTTAGTCATTTCTGGAGGTAACATTGACCTAATTTTGGGATTAAAGAAATAGTTAGGAGATACGTTTGAAATGACCAAACTTGGTTTGTTTCATTTCATTTTGGGCATCCAAGTTTTGCAAATGGATGACAATATAGTTATTAATCCATGTAAATATACAATGAATCTATTATAGAGATTCAAAATTGAAGATTGTAAATAGTGTGATACACCTCACCAATTAGGAGTGACTATGGTTAAGGAGTGTGATTCTTCGAAAGTTGATGCTATTGTCTACAAGAAACTTATCTGTAGCCTCATTTATTTAACTCACACTCAACTTGATATTTCCTTTGTTGTTAGTTTGATCCACAAGTTCACGTAGGATCCAAAGGAGAGCCACTTGAATGCTTCAAGGAGGATTGCTCAATGTATCAATGGTGCTTATCATATTGGTTAGTTATATTGAATCAAATTTAGGTTGGAGATGGATATGATTGGAATTTGAATTGTAGCTATGTGTTTCATCTTGGATTTGAACCAATAGTTTTGCCTTGTAAAAATAAGATGATCGTCTCTCTTTCAACTACTAATGATAAATATAGAGGTGCATTCAATTCTAGCACAAAGGAGGTGTGGATTCACAACCTAATGGGTGAGTTTAGATTCCCTTTGAAGAGTCAACTATCACATTGTGAGAATCAAAGTGCAATACAAGTAGTTGAAAACCCTATTGCTCAAAGTAAGATGAAGGATGTGGATATTCATGCTCATTATCTGAGATAATGGGTATGAGTAACTAGTGTGTCTCTTGTTTATTATAGGATAAATGATAATATTGTTGATATCTTAATGAAGCCATTAATATAAGTTAAGTTTTTGAAACCTTAGGTTATTATTCAACTTCAAGAAGTTGCAATTATGTTTGGGTGTACATAGATAATTTCACCTCTTCAATCATAGAGTTGTGTCAAGGGAGGGTGTTGGAACAATAGGTTCATCTCACCTATGGATATTTTGGATATATTCAAGTGACAATTGAAGGTTGACTAAGTGGTTGGTTTGACCAAAGGTGGTCTTGACTTAGTAAACTAGTGCATAGGTTGAGGTAGAAAAGCATGAGACATAGATGCACCTAAGGTGATCGTAGTTGTCTTTTTCTTCCTCATTTTAAGGAATATATATATATATTATATATGGATTGACATATCAAGCAATCAAGTGAGGTGATACATGAAAGCATTTTGGTGATTGTGCATTATCCATTGTATTTTGAGATATGCTCACTTGTGCTTCAATGTTGTAATTGTGTCCTTAGGCACGATCTCTTGTTGGATTTCATAAATTTTTCACTTATGCAATTCTCTCATTCTCCAACACTCTTATTTATCTTTCTAGTCCAAATATCTTCAATTCTTCAGGACCATATTCCTCTTTATACTCCATAAGAAAATTGGGTAAGTAGAACCAAAAGTGAAAATTAAGCTATCATTGGAATGGGAGGAGAGAATTTGAGTGCATGAGTCTTCTAAATCAAGGAATTTGAACAATTTTCCAAAATTTTCAAGATAAATCAAGATCCTCCATGCCAATAGGACCACTAGTGAATGCATTCCATATATAACAATGTTTGGTACATGCAACACAATTTCCAATATTAATAGTATGTTACCATTATGTAAGGGGTTATGTCTCCTTTCACCATTCACTAGTTTTCATAGTTCTTTTAGCCACCTTATTTCTTCTTTGATGTGAGTCAATGGAGGGTGTGTCTCCTTTGCCCCTTTGTTGATTTTTATAATCTTGTCAACCACCTTCTTTCTCATTTTCTTGCACAAGTTGGGGGACACTGTGTTTCCTTTCTCCATTAGTTAGTATGCCTAGTTTTTTCAATTTCTTTATTGCTCACATACCTTGAGGAAGAGGGTGTGTATCCTTTCCCTCCTTTCGAGTTCTCCAATCATAATTTTACACCTTCATACTCCCTTTTCATGAGGAAAAGGGGTATCTACTTTCACTCTTCACTATATCTCCTATAATTGTTAGCTCTCTTCTCAACCCCCACCAAAAGTTGGGGTATCTTTTGAAATTTAATTGTCCACCTCAGGGAAAGTTACTTGCCTACATTAGTCTTTGTTTCTAGTTCCCACCAAATCTCATTTCACCCTTCCCCTCTCAAAGATGTTTCTTATTCTCCCTCTATTTTCTACCTTTTCTTGTTCCCTCTTCCCCTTTGGACTGGGTACCTGCCTTGATCCACTCAAAGAAAGATTCTAACATTTGTTTTATAGGCACATGACTTGGTCAACGTAATTTCCTTTTCACTTCATGGAAGTCATGTCCATCATACCCCTATAAGATCTTACATTTAACTATAGGCACATATATAAGTTAATTTATCTAGCTCCTCACTTTTCTCCCTTTTATTTACATTTCTTTTTCAACATATCTTCTTTTTCAGATCTCACATGCAATTTGTAGCTTCCACTAGTAGGTTCTCACTCTTAGAATACCCCCATTTGGATCTCACATTACATTAGTAACATTTAGGTAAGTGAATGTATTGCTTTCATTATTTCTCCTTATTCATTTTAGCCTTTACTTTTTACACTTCACTTTCATAGCCTAGATCTTTCTTTCTTGTGCGGTATTTATGTGTGTTTGTTACTTCTCTACTTCCCAACATATCTTGATTGCTATACATTTATTGTTTGTATTCTATCATTTTCATATTGATGTTGACAATAGTATTGGTTGTTTCATCCCATAGAGTGAAACTATAAGGTTTCCTACTCAAAGTCTCTTCCCTCTCACCTCCTATCTTCTGTAACACTCCTAGTGCATGGTAGTTGTTGTGTTGACTTTGGTTTAGGATTGTTGTCAATTATTATGTACCTAGTGATGTTTTTTAGGAGATAATGTTTTGGAATCATTATCACCTTTGTTGATGTTGACTTATCGTGAACAATGAAATATATGTGGTTACTAAAAGATAACTATGCGAATCTTGTTGATGGCATATGGTGAATATCCTTTTGTAATAATTTTTGATATTTATTTTCACCTTGATGATGGCATATATGTATGCATAATGATGTACCTTATCTTATGATTCATTTTAATTCATTATTACTATGATGTTTCATGTCTTATATGTTATAATATTAGTATTGTTGGAAAGGGCTAACATATTGTCGGTTGAGACATTGATGAAGAGGTTGGGAATCACATCCAAGGGAGAGGGGATCATGTTCAATAATTGTGGTCACTAGATCCTAGAGCCTAGGAAACCCTGGGAAGGGAAAACTAATTGAAAATTTCTTGCCAAAGTTAACTAGTGTAAAAATCTCGAAGGGAGAAAACTGTGTTGATACTGAGAAGGGGGTGAATCAATATCAAGTACAATTTAAAAAAAAATTCAACTTATACTTAAACCAGATTAAATATTCAATTATATCCAATGACCAATGAACAATAGTAGAAGAGTTACACCAATACACCACAATACACCATGATAAATAATCAATAGTTATTGTTCAAGGGATGTAATGAATTCCAAGGGAAGCTACAGCTTCCAAATATAAAGGGAGGGATAAAACTCCAAAAGGAAGATACAATATCCAATGTCAAGAGAGGGTTGACCTCTCCATCCTTTCCCCTTCCTTCCACCCAATACTATACGAGAGATAATAAAAATTTACATTAAATTATCACCATCAACCAACCATCACATAGAACCTGGTAATGCTTCCTGAGACTTCTTCAACTTATGAAATTCTTCACTTATTGGAATACTCTGATCCTATAGATAATATTACTCAATGTATTCTATGAAACACCTCCAAGTTTCACTCCTTGAATCCTCCCAGAAAAGGAGTTATAGAGAAAATGGTAGACCTTATTCAATTTTGGTTTATTTAGGAGAGATGTTACGAGACTTATCGGTAAATGCAGACATAAAAATATCTCCGCAGATCCACCTAGATCTAGAACAAAACAAAACAAAACATGATGCTTTCCCTAAGATCTAATCATTGAGTTTACTATCTAGCAAGAGATGGGCAACATACCGTTTAAATATCGCTTCCTCTTGTCGTTGTCATCCTAGCTCCACTCTAGTGCTCCTATGATATATGATCTGCAAGGGAACACAAGCCAACCAAAGTGAAAGCAATGTAGCACACTCAAAGAGAACCTATGTATGTGATCAAGGAATCATACAATAAAATGAGATGAGTTTTATGGGAAAGAAACATATCACTGTATTATATAATAATGAAAGTGGAGATTACAACCAAATATTTGATGTTGCAAGGTCCCCTTCCGATGACCCTTTGCTCCAACACACACACTTGCTCCAACCTTGAATGCAGAAAATCCACAATGACTTGATAAACTAAGATGAATCCTTCAAGTATGGACTGAAGTAGAATTCCTCATCCAATTCTTAGCCTATTCAATATTTATCTTTCTCGAATCAACCTTCATTAACGCTAGCCTTTTCCATGAGAAATCCCTCTTTATATAGGAGAAAAAGAGATGGTTAAAGAGATTAGGACGATCCCACCAAATCAGAGAAGCGAGTAGGATCCCAACCATACAGATGCCACCTCATCTTCTAGAAGATTCTCTTCTAGAAATTTCATGAAGGTCAACCTTTTCTTATCCTTTTGACATTGTCACACCCCAGCTGTAGAGAAACATGCAGAGACATCACAAACCCGTTTTAGGGAAGGGTGTGACAACCAGGCATCGTCTCACCCTGATTATGATGCAACCTGCAATGACCTTCCTTAATAGGGTTTTTGATAAGAAGAATTCAATCACCTTTCTCATGAAGATAGGCTCTTTTGGGAACATGAACACATGTTTGTCAATGGATCACCAAGATGACCAAAATAATGTGTAACAAGAGTGAATTTGTACAACATGCCCCACGCTCAATATTTAACATCAAATTATGAAATTCATACACAAGAAACTACAACCCGTACTATTTCCAATGAAATTTGTCTCACTTCATTTGAATTCTCTATGAATACTTTATGACCGTTTTACCTGGAACACCTGTTTATGACTAGCTTCAGGACTAGTCAAAAACCCCATCTTCCATAGAGTGTATCTCCAAAAGTATAGCGAATAAAGAGCTGAAATTTTTATCATAGGTACCTATATATGTCTTCTATATAACCTTAAAATTTCAACATCTGAATCGTCCTAAAAACAAAGTTATAGTGAAAATGGTAAGATGACCTGTAAATAACATACCTTAGAACACATCACCAAAATACTTCATCCTCCCTTGAAATTCGTCCTTGTTTACTTCATATTTCCTCTAAAATTTGACTTATATCTCCTTGTTCATTAAAAAACTTGTGTGTGTTTAAAATTAATTTATAATGATATGTATTTATACCCTTTATGTCACCCCCTTTTAACATTAGGGCTGACATGTAGTTTCTGCTTCAATTCACATTGCCATCTTAAAAAAATTATTTCTCCTCAATCGTGAGGATTCACGTGATGTGCCACATACCAATGGAAGTGGCATGACTTAACTATCCATCCATGGGTGTTTTATATTCATGTGTAATTTCCTTCATGTCTATCTCTTCGGTCAACTGTGGGTTCCAAAATCCAATGACTAGGGTTGACATTAATGACTAAAACCAATGACTAGGGTTGACATTAATGACAACAACCAATCTTTCAACAATATCCCCCTTTTTCATTGATCGAAACACTTATGCTCCCTCTGTCCTCATGCTCCTAGTTTTTCTCCCCCTTTGAAATCAATGGAAAAGGGTGGGGCTGCTCCCCTTGAGTTTAATGGAAAAAGTTAACTCTCTTCTTTGGGGCTACTCCCCCTGAACATATAGCACTTAATAACATTTCATTTTTATGGTCTCTTCCTTCCTTGGAGATTAATCATGGATCTATGATGTATATTTTACTTGGTGTTCTTGTTGCAGTTGCAACCAATCTTCCCGAACCTTCTTCTTTTATTTTTCATCTTTGTGAGCCAAACACGAGAGTATATCCCTGATCACACATTTTACTAACACTAAGTAGATTATGCTTCAAGTCTTCAACTAATAGGACATTCTTTTCTTTTACATTTTTTCTTCCAAGCTCTACTACACCTTTTCCAAGTATTTTGGTAGATGAGTCATCTCCAAATGCAACATTTCCACCCATTCTCTTCAAGATGATGAATTTGTCTTGATCCCCGGTCAGGTGTGAAGAACATCCACTGTATATGTACCATTAATCTTCTTCTTTACATTCTTCAACGGTCAATTCTATTCGACAATATTCATTTTTTGGAATCTCTTTCCTTCTCCATACCGCGGTTAGCATAATGACACTTGTCATAGGATCATCTTCATTCATATATCTGCAATCTTGTGCTTTGTGACCAAGATAATTACATTTGTAGCACACAATATTTTTGTCCATCAATGGGGAAAATGAATTATAAATTCTATTGACAAATCCACGATTGTTTCCATATCTTCTATTTACACCATTCATGTTTCTTGCATAGTTGTTTCTTTCATTGATTCTGTAATTAATTTCCTTATGTCCAAAAGTTTTGCAAGTATAACAATGACCAAGAAATAAATTTTGATACTTGGGAGTAAGTGACCTTCTTTGTGATGTAGTCCATCTGGGTTCATGATCTACTCTTCTGTAGTTTCCTTCATACTGATTGAAGCTTATTTGATTTCTGAAGGTAGGAGGTCTTCTTGGATATTCATCTCTTTTGTAATCATTCTTTCTTTCTGGTATTTTGGTCCACTTCTCATCAACTGCCTGTGTAGAGATTTCTTCAACTTTCTTGTTGGTATTTGCATCTTTTTTGTATGAATTTTCACCCATGCATCCAATATGTGTTAAGTCTTTTGACACTTGAGAGTTTCTTAAGCTCCTCCTCAATGAGAGAACTTCTTGTTCAAGTTTCTCACAATCTTCTTCTTTCTTCATCATTTGGACATTCCTTACTTCTCCTATTATTCTTGCTTCTTCGAGTAGAGTTTTCAAGGAAATGGTTTCTTCTCTTAGTTTCTCAAAGAATTATAATTGTTTCTTCAAGATTTCAATTATCTTTTCACAACTACTCAATTCACTTCTTAGTTTTCTATGCGATTTTTTGAGATTGCTATTTTCAATCTCAACATGCTTCAATTTTTTAAGATTCTCATCTTCTTCTTGAATCATTTCCGCTTCATGATTTTCTTCTTCTTAATTGGAATTTTCTTCTTCAGTATCATCTCTTTCAATCCTTGGATAAGGACATTCAAATTCAACATGTCCTATTCCTTCACAATTAAATCAAAAGAAATCACCTCTATTGGCTTATTTGAAATATGAGATGTTGTAATTTGCTTCAACTTCTTCTTCTTCTTCTTTTGCTTATTCCCTTGCATAAAGGTCTTGTATCTTGTCCCAAATCTCTTTTGCTGATGGACATGATCCCACCTTGGATTTCACTGAATCTGTCAATCCATCCAGGATGGTATCTATTGCCAATTTGTTGTTCCTTCTTGCTTCCTCTTGAGCTGCAGTCTTTGGTTTCTTTATAGCCTTGTATCCTGAAGAAACTGAGAACCAAACATCTACCCCAAGAGATTTCAAGTAAGTTTTCATTCTATTAATCCAGTATTCAAAATTTCTTCCATCAAATGTTGGAATCCCATTTGGAATTTTGTCTTCCATTTCTTCTTAGTTTCTTCCTTCCAGTGGTTAAATTTTACTGAAGGTAACCCGCTATGATACCAATTGTTGATACTGAGAGGGGGTGAATCAATATCAAGTACAATTTTTTTTCTTTTTCAACTTATACTTCAACCATATTATATATTCAATTATATCCAATGACCGATGAACAATAGTAGAAGAGTTACATCAATACACCACAATACACCATGCACAATATATGAGAAATAATCAATAGTTATTGTTCAAGGGAAGTAATGACTTCCAAGGGACGCTAAAACTTCCAAATATAAATGGAGGGATAAACCTCCAAAAGGAAGATACAATCCTCCAATATCAAGAGAGGGTTGACCTCTCCATACTTGCCCCTTCCTTCCACCCAAGAATATATGAGAGATAATAAAACTTTACATTAAATTATCACCATCAACCGACCATCACATAGAACTTGATAATGCTTCCTGAGACTTCTTCAACTTATGCAATTATTCACTTCTTGGAATACTCTGATCTTGTAGATAATATTACTCAATGTATTCTTTGAAACTCCTCCAAGTTTCACTCCTTGAATCCTCCCAGAAAAGGAATTATAGAGAAAATGGTAGACCTTATTCAATTCTGGTTTATTCAGGGGAGTAAATTTGTACAACATGCCCCACGCTCAATATTTAACAACAGATTTTGAAATTTGTACATAGGAAACTACAACCCATAATATTTCCAATGAAATTTGTCTGACTTCAGTTGGATTCTCTATGAAGACTATATGGATGTTTTACCCGGAACACATGTTTATGACTAGCTTTAGGACTAGACAAAAACCCTATCTTCCATAGAGTGTATCTTCAAAATTATAGCAAATAAAGAGATGGAATTTTTACCACAGGCACCTAGATATGTCTTCTCATTAGCCTACAAATTTCACCATATGAATCTTTCTAAAATGAAAGTTATTTCGAAAATGGTAAGATGACCTGTAAATAACATACCTTAGAACACAACACCAAAAGACTTCATCCTCCCTTGAAATTCGACCTTCTTTACTTCAGATTTGTTCTGAAATTCGACTTATATCTCCTTGTTAATTAACAAACTTGTGTGTGTTTAAAATGAATGTAGAATGATATGTATTTATACCCTTTATGTCACTTCCTTTTAACATTAGGGTCGACATGTAGTTTCTGATTCAATTCACATTGTCATCTTCAAAAATTCATTTCTCCTCAATTGTGATGATCCACGTGATGTGCCACATACCACTGGAAGCGGCATGAATTGTACTATCCATCCATGGGTGTTTTATATTCATGTGTAATTTCCTTCATGTCTATATACTTTGATCAACTGTGGGGTCCAAAATCCAATGGATAGGGTTGACATTAATGACTACAACCAATGACCAGGGTTGACATCAATGACAACAACCAATCTTCCAACAAACTGTAATTCGCTTTTTAACCACTTTTTGACACTTGTAATTCTTTCCCTAAGCGATTTTTTACCCAAGATTATTTTGGTAGGGAATGAGAAGGCCGAGAGACATTAAAAGGGGGAGTTGTTACATCTTTGGGTGATTTAGAAAATATAGTGCAACCTTTTTTTGGGAGATTGTCTAGGGTTTCTCTGGGAGATTGAACTCAAAGGATTGTAATCAAAGCGATGACCCCTTATACTTGAGCAAGTTATACCCAAGGAAGGGAGTCTTCAATCGAGAAAAAATAATTTAGTTAGTTGTTTTTTCTTTTCTTATTTTGCTTGTTTGATTGTCTCTTTATTTTCCTTTTTTTTTAATTTTTTGTTTTTTTGTTGTTTTTAGGTTTGTTTGTCCTTTGCCTCCAATTATTATGAGTTGATTACTTTGCATAAAATAACTTCAGATTGCTTGAAAAAAGAAAAAATTGTCACCAATGATTGATTTAAAAAAAGAAGAAGGTCAAGAAGAAGGTCAAACCCCTATTATTGCTCATTTTGATGGAAGAATTTATCATTATGATTCTTGGTTGAATTAATGGCTTCATGGAAGACTTGATTAGTTGTTAGAATTTTCCCTGCTTCCTGAAAGAACCATTGATCTACTTGAGTCCAGAATGATCAAATTTATTAATGAATGCATTAAATAAATAAACAAATAAATAAAATTGGAACCTAATAATAATTGCAAACCTTTGTAAACCCTCTCAAAATCTGTCAAAATTATGGGGAGAATATGCTTATGCTCTTATGAATTATGGTTGCTTGTTTGTGTTATTTTGATAAGAGAAAAAAAAAATTGAGAAAAGGAGATAAAAACATGCATATTGTAGAAATTAAATCCCAATTCCTTGAAATACCATCATCATATACTCAAGAAGGAGGTAAGGTTAGCTAACTATTGCCTTTATTTTTTATTTTTTTTACTTGATTGGTTATTTCACTTCGCTTTATTTAGCCATAGCATGGATTCTTATGGTATTAACAATGCTTAGGTAGTAGGAATCGTGTGTGTGTGTGTGTGTGTGTGTGTGTGTGTGTGTGTGTCTATAAACACTATAAACCCATTAGAAACATAAAGGGATGTGTGTGGCTTATTCTTGTAATGGGCTACACTAAACTTATTTCTCCCATGCAAAATATACACACAAATTTATTTCTTTAAAAACATAGCAAGAAAATTCATATGAATTATACAATGAGTATAGAAGTGAATAAAATTCTAACCCCAACCCCTAACAAAAGTCACTATATACATTTGAACGAGGGAATTGTAAAATAAAAAATAAATGCTACAACCTCCTCTGATCTACTTTAATAGAAAAGAAAGGAAATTCCAAGAGGCCAAGGAGACCCCTCCATCTTAAAGTTGTAACCCCCATTTACCTACATGAACTAGTGACCCTGAACTGATCCATGTTTCCTTGAAGAACGACATGGATACATCTAAGTTAGAGTCTCAAAGGCAAAGAAAAGAAATCTTGGTATATTTCAAGGCAATTGTTTTCTTCCCAAATGAAATGGGTATACCTTTGAAACATTGTTGAAGTTTGGAAGGAAATGCCTTGGAAAATAACCCCTATGATATGGAGCACGAGTCCCTCCAAATCCATTGTGGAACCCTTGAATCATTATTCCATTGGTCAAAACCTCTCCCATTACTTATGTAATAAAGGATGAAAGTTTCCGAGCCCGTGGGAATATGTACATGACCGTCTCCTTTCATGACATGAAGTTGTATGGTTCCTAGATCCTTCCATTGGTGCCACCTTTAGTTATGGATCGTCCAATGGGGATATGAATGTGCATGTCGATCTTTGGATAACTCTATTTTTTTTTTGTTTGCTAGTTTGTCCGTGACTTGTGGGACTAGCCCGTGGCTTGAGAAACTGTGACTTAGGGACATCTAAGCCATCAAAATCACCCGGGGATCGCATCCGGCCTGAGCCACACCAAATCTTAACATGGATGGATTTTTTGGTGTCCCTAGAGGTTTCAAACTGGTGACTTCACATCATGAAGTGCCTTAACAAAACACTGTGTCACCATTTGTTCTACACCTCGAGGAAAGATAGCTTTATTTCTTATGCATCACATTACATTGCATTTCCTTTTGACCCATTGCACAGAATTTGGTTTGTGTTTTACTTATTGCATTGCATTGTGGATGCATTCTGTGGGTATAATGGTGTAATATATATCATATAATACTATGTTATATTATATATTATATAGTTACATTATAAGGTGTAATATGGGTATTATATCACTTGTTGACTATGCAATAATTTCCATATATTTGTGTGTTAATTATAGGAAATTCAAATTGTGGATATATCAATACTTGGCAAGAAATTCAAATTGTAGATAAATCATGAAAGTTTGAGGTATTTGTAGACTTAGCCTTAGTTAATTACTAGATAGTGGTATTGGGTGGAATTTATGAGAAACTATGAATATAACATACTACACATAAAAGGAAAAGAGAAAATAGTAGTAGATATTGTGAGCCAAAGGTGTCACATAGATGAAAAAATTCCCAAGCTTAGTCGTACTTGAGGACAATGATCAAGATGTGATCCTAGGAAGAAAAGTGGTACCAAAAGGTATGCTAAGCACTTTCGAGGAGGAAGAATAAGATTGAGAAATAAATAAGGAAGTTTGATAACTATTATCTCACTAAAGATGTGGTGTTACTATAGAGGAATCATATTTATGTGCTAGACAATTAGGATTTAAGAAGGCTAGCATTTTATGAAACAAATGATGCCCCCTATTCTAATAAGTTGAGATACCAAAGGACATACCAAAGTATGAAGCAACTATACTATTGTTCAAGACTAAGATTAGATACTACAACTTATATGGCCATTAGCTTTGAGTGCTAGCAAATAAATGTGGCTCATTAACATCTAGACAGGAAGTTGAATCTCCTAAGTATACCCTCTTATAAGTGGGAAGAAATACCCATGGAATTAATTTCTAGATTATTGGGTTATTCCAAGGGAAATGACTCAATACTTGTGGTATTCTAATACTTGACAAATATATCCTATTTCACTTCGGTCAAAACTGCTCATTAGGCATGCAATATTGCTCAAATTTTCATTCAAGAAGTAGTAAGGCTACATGGTGTGTTAAATGTAATTGTGATAGACCACCACCATTAATTTTACCTCTAATTTTTCTAGATTTAGTTTCACGAGTTTTGCATGAAGCTACATTTCAATAAAACTTGCCATATGAAGGAAAATGATCATACATAAAACAACAAAAGTCTAGAACATATGCTCAGAATGTATCTGATGAATCAACCAAGGAAATGGGAATAATACCTCCCTTTAGTGTCAAGTTGAGTTCATTTAAAGCCTTGTACATATGAAAGTGTAATTCCCGAGTTAGTTGGGACAAACTAGAAGCACACATGGCCCAAAAAAGTGGCACATTGGAAGAAATGGAGAACATAGTAAAACAACTTCAACTATTGGATTACTGAGAGGGGGGGTGAATTAGTAATAGAGCAATTTAATCCTTTTTAACCATATAATCCAAGTGTTATATCAATGAAGAATTATCATCCAATAACTGCAGAGTAAATAAGCAATGAACAAATGAACAAACATACACATACAAAGTACAACAATGTTTTACGTGGAAACCCAAATCGGGAGAAAACCACAGAACGATTTTACATTCATTGGAATCACCGACTTCCTTTTTTTTCCAACTGCAACTGGAAGGAGGCTCCAACCCCCTAGTTTCTCAGGATACAACCTGAGGGAAGCTCTAACTCCCCAATTCTCTGGCTACAACCAGAAGGAGGCTACAATCCCCTATGTTCTCCAGCTACAACCGGGAGGTGGCTAAAACCACCTGTCCTTTCCCCATCCTACCACCCTGAAGTAGAAGTATAATTATGGAACCACTGTCAACCTGTCACTGTGAGATATACCACAGTAAACATGTACCAATAAATCTGAACCATGCATCAACCTGTACCTCAACCTGAAATCAACCTGTACCATACAAAAGTGCATCCAACCATGTACCAAGTATGTACCAATAATGTGTCAACTACTCATCAACCATTACTCATCAATATGTACCAACATCATCAACTATACACCTCATGTATGTGCCAACTCATCAACTACTTGTCTCAACCATGTACTCAACATGTACCTCAACCAAAATCCCTCATCAATTTCATAATCCAAATATGATTTGTAGCTCTATAATAGACCTAGTGTATATGATCACATTCCTGCAAACCTTCCTTAACTTCAACAACAAGAGACTAGCATTTTCATCAAACTTTTCTTTAGTCTCACATGCCTAGTTTTGGATTAGTCAACAACCCTAA
>SNQJ01S0001925.1:338361-353985 GCA_010110895.2 Picea sitchensis | reverse complement strand
ACATGTACCAACATCATCAACTATACACCTCATGTATGTGCCAACTCATCAACTACTTGTCTCAACCATGTACTCAACATGTACCTCAACCAAAATCCCTCATCAATTTCTCATGGCCATAACTCTCTAACCGTGAGGAGTTATGTGACGTTCCACACACCATCGAAAATGGAATGACAAGCACTATCCATATAGGATAGTTTACCTGAAAAATTCATTGTCCTTCATCTCATTATTCCACAATTAAGCATGGGTTCTCTTACTCTGAAAAGTGTCTTCCCGCGAGGGATTTCACCATAAGGGGACCACTTTGGAGTTCATCCATATTTTCTTCTTATCAACCATGACAAGACAATATGAGTGATCTTTACATCAAAAAATATTGGGTCCATTACACAAACCTTTGTGCCGCGGGGCTTTCTTCAAGGGTTGACATCAATGACAACTAACCTTAATCAACAACAACAAAATATAAATATTTCCCAAGATAAACAAAGAGCTACATAGATAAAAAGAGATTAAAATGAAGCTTCAAAGTCAAGGAAAAGGCGTTACTTAGAGTCAAGATGAAAAATATTTCATTATACCAAGTAAAATGGGAGAAGTTGGCACCAAGATATTGTTGACCTTTTGATTTTGGTGTGCATGGATGTTACTATTTACAAATTGGCCTTACCACTGCATGTGATGATTCATGATGTTTTCCGTGTGTCCTTGCTCAAGAAACATGTGGTTGACCCTAAACATGTGTTGGATTTTGATGCTATATAGATGAATGGCATGAGTGCATTTCTCAATGATCCCCCAATGATCAAGGAACTAAACAACACTTGCAAAATAGAGTTATAGAGTGGGTCAATGTACGCTAGTAGCATTACTCAAAGGAAGATGACATTTGGGAATTAGAATTAGAGATGATAAATATCTTTTATCATTTGTTTAGTGATGACTCGAATCTAAGGTCATATCCCTTTCTAGAGGGGGAGGGTTGTAACACCCCTAGTGCACAACAATTTTTTTGACCTTGGTTTTAGATTGTTGTTAGTTATCATGCACCTTGTGATGTTTGTGAGGAGATAATTTTTTAGACTCATGATCCCCTTGTTTATTTCCTCTATTAATGTTGAAAAATGAAACATATGTGTTTGTTGATGATAAATTCCCTTTCATAATAATTCTAAATATTGATCCTCAACTTGATGATGATATATGTGTATTGTTGATGATGTGCCTTCACTTATAATGCATTTCAATTCATAACGATTATGATGATTCATGTCTTATATGTGTATCAATATTGTTGGAAAGGGATAACCTATTGTAGGTTAAAATATTGATAAAGAGGTCGGGAATTGCATCAAAGGGAAAGGGGTTTATGTTCATTGAGGCTAATCACCTAATCCTAGAGCCTAAAGAGACTTGAGAGCGGGAAAACACTTGAAAAATGTTTGCCAAAGTTAACTAGGATAAAATGCATGAAGGGAGAAAATTGTAATTCACTTTTTAACCATTTTATGATATGTGTAATTTTGGCCTTAAGCCAAAATTTTCCCAAGATTTATTTGGTAGGGATTGAGAAGGCTAATAGACATTTTTGGGAGGGATTGGTTACACCTTTGGGAGAATTATAAAAGAGAGTGTAGCCTTGTGTGGAGGGATAGCTAAGGAAGAGGATGGTTGGGGATTTTGGATTGAGGTAGAGATTTGATTTCTATATTAGGATTTACTAAGGGGAGAAGAATGATAGCAACTCTATGCTACTTTGTGCGGATTATTGATATTGGGAGTGTAATTTCCAAACAAAGGGTACTAATTCTCATTTGTACTTGGATATTGTTTATTTTTGGGCCCTTGGGATGCCACTATCATGTATGGTACTTTCCTAAATAGGGGTACTCATCATGGGATAGGGTGGTAGTAATATCCTTGTAGAGGGGCATTGCCACCATGCATGATACTTTTCTAAATAAGGGTATTCATCAGGGGATTCAATGATAGTGAAATCCACACACACCATTACCTTGAAAGGTTTTGGAGGTGTTGTAAGTCCAAGAGTCTCTCCACTACTCTTTGGCTTATTAGTGGGATGCCTAGTCTTTGGATTATTTTGTGAGTGTTATGGAGAAAATATTACCAATTGGATAACAATATCTCCTTAGGATTTTTCTATTGATCCTAGAAAAACAATGGGCTAGACTTATATGGTTTTCCTCAGAAACAATCAAATAGATTCAGATTTATACCAATAAATGGTGGAATGACATACCTTTTCCCGAAGGTATTCCTTGTGTATCCTTGGCTGGTGTAGTCCCAAAGATCCTACTCCAGCTCCTTTAACCTGCTAAGTGCACACAAGTGACGAAACAACACCTTCCTACTTATATTCTTAGCATTATAATCTTAGATATAGCTTGTATCTACCTTGATCTATAATTAAATAAATCAGATCTGAATATTTTCAAATGAAATATAAACATTTATGAGGGAAAACCAATGATCGATTAATTTATATGAGAGAAATACAACAAAGCACTTTACCTCTAGGTGTATATGCACTCCTCCTTGATCCTCCTTAACTTCTCAAACAATCTAGGAAACTTAACTGCAACTTATCTAGAATGGAAGAGCACCTCGGTATTTTGGMAGTATAACTTTGTTAATGATTCTTCCTCCCCATGCTTAAGATAKACCTTCCTTACACATATTCTTGGAAGAGGCTTGGGATAGCTTCTAGATATTCTAGAAACCTATGGAGACTTGAATTCTATGACTTCCAAGGCTCATKCCATGAAGAACCAACTCATCCATCAATTTAAAAACTCCATGAATCTAGAAGGTTACAGGGGAGGTCGCTAGTTTCACACTGTCAACCAATGACATTGTCACTTGTTGTACATTGTTGACTAGTGATATGGTCGCTTATTGTACACTGTTCAGTAGTGACATGGTCACTCATTGCCCATGTATGACTAGAAACCTTCCTAAAAAACTCATTGAATCATGAGTAGAAGAGCGTATCTCAGTTATAATCTTATGTTGTGTTCCTCTTGACATTGTAGGGTGGAAATTAAGGATATAATAGATACCCCATAATGTGTGAGGTTAGGAAAGGAATGGATGTCCAAAGAAAATTACAATAAACTATCACTAATGTAAGTCAGTGTGAGGAGAGAAAAGAGGTCAAGAGATCAAAGAGTACCTACAATCAAACACCAAGGATAAAAACATATATAGACGACGTTGTCTAACTATTCTACATTTTGGCCTTTTTTTGCCAGAATCCGATGACATAATCTGGATGAAATCACAATTTTCTGTTGTTTAAATTGCATTTCTAAATGCATAAATGAATTTAGCGTGTTGAAAAACCCATGGGGCTCTCATATTATATAGAATTAGCCACTCAAATTTGCAAGCCAAGACTTTCTTTCCGGATTTTAGGCAAAATTAAACAGAAAAGTCCCTAGAAAAGGACCAAAACGTAGAATGTTTACACTATGACATATATAGACCATCCCAAAGGTAGAAATACCCAAACTTAGAAAAGAATCAAAGCATGGACGCCAAAAAAATACACTACGGATCCATGACATGAAATGAAAGACCATGTCCACGAAAGAATACACGGTGGATCCATGTCATCAATGAGATCATAGCCGTAAGAAAATACGATGTGGATCTATGTCACAATGTATACATCAGGAAGACAATGCGCACCGAGGAGAGTGCCCTTGAAGTATTCAAAGTACTCATATATAAGTGACATGCTCCATTACAACTTGGGAGGGGTTCTGTGAAGGAATGACGTGGCCCCAAACCCAAGGTCTTCATCATGAACCCCTATGGTAAGATTATATAACATGTGAATAGATGAGCTAATGTCGAGCATGATAGAAAGAATTTGATTACCAATCATTGAGGTATATCGTTAACATATGCAAAGGAAATAAAAAATATTGAAAATGGGCCCAAAGGTACCTAGTACAACCTAGTGAGTGTGAATAGAGGATTTGATGTCAAACACTTGTAGAATCGATCAATCAAGGGTCAATGATGTAAAAACACCATCAATTGCGAGGAGGCCTGCCACTAAGGACTACAAGCTCCAAGGTACAAGATGGTTTATAGATCCCTCTCCTACATAATGCGATGAATTTGATAGGAAGATATTCGTTGAAGGAGGGCCTCAATCTATCCCCCATCAATCGACACAAAAAATACACCGAGATATGTTGTGAAGAGAGAGAATCACCAAGTACAAATGAAATAGGGATGGACGACTTAGAAGGTAAAAAAAAAAACATATGGTTGACTCAGGCTTAACTTACCTTGAACATATAGCACACCATAGTGATGACTTGGTAGCAAGACTCAAGAGCATGACTAATATAGTGCAACATTGAAGCACACTCCATGATGGGTGGAAGAGTAACCATTCAGAGGAGTATCCATGACTCATATTACTCGTACAACACCTAGGAAATCTATCACCCAACTATAAGATGATGAATCAAACAAGTGCCATGTTTAAGGGTGACTTTGTTGGTGCTGCCATTTTGTAAATAGATCAATGGTAAAAAACCCCCACTCTTTTTTATTTTTTATTTTTTTTATTTTTTAGTGTCTCCTTCATGGTTTAATTAGTGCAAAAGAGAGATAAAAGTGTGCTTGGTAGTGTCTTTTTTGTTTAGTTGTAACGAGCCCAAAAAAGAGTTAAAAGTATACTTGTGAGGTGTCTTTTTAAGAGTCTGAAAAAGAGTTAAAGTGTATTCGTAAGGGTGTCTTTTTCATGTCTTTTTACGATTTCGAAAAAGAGTTAAAAGGATACTTGAAAGGTGTCTTTTTCATGGTTTAGCAAGCATGAAAAATATTTAAAAGTGAGCTCGTTCGATGCCTTTTCATGGTTTAATGAGCACAAAAAAGGGGTTAAATCTAGCTCGTATGGAGAGAACGAGTGGCTTAATAGAATGCTTCTATGTTCCAAGTGCATGGAACTGACCCAACCAACATGAATGCAAATGGGTACTTGCAAGTGAGGTCCACTCTAAGCAATTGTTCTCTCCATGGGTAGGTAGGTGAAAAATGGAGGCCAAATAATGCAAGATGTGGATGGTCAAGAKCTACTGCAATAGCKGTCAGTAGGATATGCACAAACAAYAATGCAATGAYAGGGTGCATGATGCRAACAACAAATGCATAAGCGACCATAAAGTAACATAAAAATTCAGGAATCCCCTCAGGATATGGCTAGAATGTATATGAAGAGAGGAACATGAGTCTCAMTGTTAGGTCATGGTAGGGCTATGAGGGGGTTCACGGGCCTATGAGAAATCACAACATGAGTACCRGATGGAAATTCGGGTGCTAATTAGGGTGCCCGTGGAGGGTAGGCACTATCACACAAGTTATGACATGCAAAAATGGAGTGGCTAATGTCACAACCTTACAAGATTGAACTTAAGGCATTACGACAACAAAATGGATGGTTAATAYTGCAAGATGGTATCRTACGGAAAAACCTATCCCTATATGCCAGTTCAGGGAACACGTACCTCAAACTTAGTGGAAATCACTAGATTTTTGTAAAAAATTCCCCATAATCATGTCAACACATGTAAACTAGATTTTGGGGTCAAAATGCGTAGTGAAATCTCAAAAAAGAAAATATTTTTTGATTTTCCGGATTTGATATATGGAAAACAAAATCACTTACACCACACACCTATATATAAGGCACTACACATCCTAATGATTTACACAAAATAGAGCACATTGTGAGGCTCAAGCCAAGGGTCCTTTCTGTAATTGATGAACTTACGGGCTAATGTTGACATTGTATGGCACACCATGCTGGGGCCATGAGACATAGGAATGGATTTTTGCGGTCAAAGATACTCATCTTGAGTGGTTTCGTGAGCTAGGACAACTCCTTGATGATAACCATCAATACATGAAGGAGGTACAAAACTCAAATATTTGGTGGAAGGGGAAGCAAAGAATTTTATGGAAAGTTCTGAGGAAAAGGACCAAAGTGGAAAAAGGTCAAGACCAGGAGGTCTAATAGGTTCCACAACAAATTCCCCTAGTCTTGGATCGAGACTCATCATGCTAACTCTTATTTTTTTTGAATCAAGAAAATATTATGGATGCATCATCTCATCCTTGGGCTCAACTATGGAAGCCATGCCATCCAAGATGGCCTCATCTAAAGGAAACTCAATATCTAGGAAATCATGTGAACTTGGAGATTAACCAACCCATGTAGGTGGAGTAGCATGATCACACTCCAGATGAGGATGGAATTGCTGATCAATATCAACAAACACTAATGGAATTTACAGAGAAGCAATCTCAACCACTATGAGTGGCATGGAATCTCCATAAGACTCAACGTCGTCGGGACAAGGAACCACCTAAGGATTAGGAGACCCTAGGGATCCATTGGAAAATGAAGAAATTATATTGATAGGATAAATATTCAGGGGAGATGATGGTGGCGGAAAGGGAAGATTACCATCAATGAGGAGTCTTTGATCATCCCTGCATCAACAATCATATAAGGGAACTGTGAATCACCAACAAAGGGTACATTAGAACTCGTATTGGATCCGATGTTTGGGGTATAAAAAACTAACTAATTGATAGTAATGATTTTCCCTTGGTGACATAAATGTAAGAACTGAAATACAAATGAGACAACCGTGCTCATGTCATAGAACCAAGTACGCCCAAGTAACAGATTGTACTCAAGTGATGTGTCAACTACCTCTACAAGGAAGAAGACAACCTTACCACCAATCTCAATGGGAAATGTAGTGATAATTCCATGAGGCTGGAACATGAAGTTGAAAACATATCGAGCTTCAAAGAGCTAATGGATTTCCAACATGACATATACATGATATAAGTCGAGCCTCCTTCATTAATGAAGTGTGAACAATGTTCTTCCCCACTATTATCACTTTAATATGAAAATAAATTTGGTGGGAAATCCTATGATGAACCTGATCTAAATAAAAGGTAATCAATCTCAAATCCACGGGATCAACCTTGCCTATCATAGACAAAAAATATTTTTTCTACACATGGTATATTTGAAGGACTTTGAAGGAAGACATGGCACAAGGTGTCTGGGCCAAGTATTCCACTATGTCGTAGTTGTGGACATCCCATGTGTTTGTATTATATGTTGTACATCAAAGAATTCCCTTCAGGGGGTGAAGCAATGTGTCAAAGGATGGTTTATCAATATAAAGAAGGCCACCAGGCTAGGAAGAGGAAGACAACTCCTCTGTAGAAGGAGTAGGCTCAGGATTGTCATAGTTTTGTGCTTGAGTTTGAAGGGAAAATATCTGGTCACACATGAACATTGTTGAGTTTGAGGACAACCCTTCGTACTTGGGGGTACCTTCCATGCCCCCTTGTGGAGGGGCATGATATGTTGCAACCATTTGTTGAGGTTGAAGGGGAAAAGATGAGTTAAAACAATAGGTTGTTGGGGAGCCTTTTGTTGTGCCAAATACTTATGGATCTCATCCTTCCTAGGGAATTTGTGAGTAGGATGGTCCTTCCCAAATCATGTAAGAGAATTGACACTTATTTTTATCTTTTGTGACCCCCTTGATTTTTTTGGGTTGGAGGGGTCCCCTGCTTAATATTGGAGTTTTTCTTCTTGTTCCTCTTCTTTCCTCCAAGTTGCTGAGGATTCTTTGATTGCATGGATTACATCAAATTCACCTCAAAGGTCTGAGTGGAGACCCGGGTAGTTTGAGAAATGGGCACAACAACTAACGAGTTTGAAGAAATGGTCATGTGACTCATCCGATCAACAAGCTGGCCCAAAGAGGTATGGGATACATAACCAACCATGCCATTGCCATGCGGTCTTGGGTTCGATTTTCTTGGATCCATCAACGATCGAGGATCATGTTGGATTATTTAATAAAGAGTGCTTGACTATGGATAAATCAAATCTAAGTGCTAGGCACACATTATGGCCTTCTCCTCAGTAGTCTTCCTTTCCATAGCTACATCCTTGGTAATGGGTGGTAAGAGAGATTTTGTGAACCACTCCATCAAGAGCTGGTTAGAAATATGGTCTTAATAATATTATGTCTTCGTCTCCACTCATGTATGTGATCATAAATGTGGGAGGAAGTATCCTGATGTATTGATGTCAAGATATCTATTCCTATCTCATACCAAATAGGTAATTGGTAATGCATTAGAAAAGCCATTTCCAAGTCATTAAAACTATTGAAGGAAGCACCCTTTAATTTAATATACCATTTGGTGGCACTTCATGGATATATATAAAAGATGCAACCTTATACTTTCATCCATCAAGAATTTGGATGAGCACCACGAATGATATGTCATTCTGTGTGTGAAGGGGACTTATCCTAGATTTTAATCAAATTTCGGCATGTTCGATGGGAGCATAGTAGGTAAAACCGACTATGGAGGGTCATGGGTAATGGGGTCATTTGTCAGACATGACAGAGTGGGAAAGTTCAATGTCACCAAGAAATGCAATGACATATGAGAAAATGAATAATGAGCCAAGGATGAAGCTCCTTGAGATAAAGAAAAAATTTGTGCCCCCCCCATGTTTGTGCTTCTAGAAGGATTCATGGTACCAAAAGGGTAATTTCTCCCAGGAATGGAATCCCTCCCAAGAGTGTGGCTTCTCCCAATACTAGACATTCCACTAGGGTATTGCAGCAAGGGGTATGGAGAGACTCAAAAGGAAATGTATTCCTAAAACTATCTCGAGGGAAGAATCCCCCAGGACCGGATGTATGGATGAAGGGATAACCACCCCATTGTGCAAAGTTTCCCCCATGAGGTGTGCCCCTAGGGAAAGGTGTACTAACCCACAAGAAATTAAATCCTCTCAACACATTACTTCCATTATACTGACTAGGGATAATCCCAAAACCATTAGGTATGTTCCACCTGAAAGAAAAAATAACACTTGACATTACCAGGCCGCTCATAGGAATGATGGAGGTGGAAGGAATTCCATCCCCTATGCTGAAACCAAGCTTACCCCCCACTAGAAAAAAAAAAAACAAGTGTGGGAATCGTAACTGAAGGGATGGGTGTGGAAATTCTAGTTGTATTGGTGGAAGGAAAACAGGACATGATTGACATCCCCCAAATGAAGGGGCCTGATGCCACATGAAATGATGGTGTAGGTCCAATGGTACTTAAGGATGGAAAGGTGGGCATCACTGGGATGCCCCCAATCACACTCGTGGATGGGATTGATGGATTAACAACCACATTGTATGAAACACTTGGGCTCAACATGGTGTGAGGGTCATTGAACAAAGAAAAGGGTTCACCAAATAACTCCCTATCTTAGACTAGTATGGGGGTATTAGAATCAGTAAAAAAAGAGAGTTAAATATAGGTGGAGGACTTTCCACTTCCACTTCAACAATCCCACACTCCTCAAACCAGAGATGAGACTTCAAATTCATGGTCACCTACTTCACATTGCTTAAGAGGTGGTTGCACCTCTATGATGGGCTCAATTTCTTGTAATCGATGGGATAACACGATGATTTAGCCATGGTGAATATAATATGTGAAAATCAAAACACACTTCAACATAACTCTGAGGTAGACATCGAACCAAAGAGAACACCCCTAACAAATCTAGGAAAAAAACAAGAAAACCAATGGCTTAGGGGCCTTCTGAAAACCAACCCTTTGGGGGAGATGAAGTCCCCACAAGATTGGCTAGCGAAGGTATCAGGAGCAATTATAATGATGTATGAAAAACAAAATTGATTGGTGCAAGTATCCTTTATTAAGGTGGGCACCCTCTGTGAGAATTGGTACTATGATCGAACGTCTGCCCCAGGTACTAAAACATGTCCCACCTGCAGTCACCTATGTAGGCTACCTAGGAGTGGTCACTAAGGATTCCACCTCACAATCAATGACTAGACAAAGAGTCACATGCTCGACCACACATAAGGGAGGGGTAAATATGCTCAAATCTTCGAAAGCGCTACCTCATAGGGAGGTATCGACACTAACGAAACCCCCATATATGTAGTATTTGAAGCGATATCCTAAACACAAAAAAAAACAGGATGGGTAATCACCCTACTTTCGTCGATGCAACCTTGTGCTTAAGTCCTAGGTTAGAGGAGGCTCCTTACACAATGATTGTAAAAATGGATTTTACACTCTTTAATGACTCTAAGTTTCATTTAGTGGCCTTGGAGAGTTCACTCTCCAATCCTATTCCAAGGCCCTAATCCAATCTAATGTTGGTTTGATAACAAAGAAAAGAGTCGAGTTGATTTTAAATTACAAAATATTTTCTTATGGCTGTTGTTTAAGTCAAGGGAAGATGAATGAAACTTTAGTGATTTTTTGACTCTTGACCCAATGAAAGCAATGCAAAAATTCCAATGCAAATTGTTCAATTCAATGAATTCTAGATATGGGAGGGAAAGAGGCCCTTTTCTTTGCAAATTTGACAATGTAACTTCACAATCACTAAGAAACCATGCAAGAGAATCCAAAACCAAAATCTCAATAAGATATCAAAACCAAACATAAAATGCTCTTTGTTCTAGATGCTCAAAAGTATTAAGCATGATTATTTATTTTTTTACTTTTGTTTTTTTCAATTGAAATGCAAAAAGTTTCTTAATCTAAGCAAGAAAAAAAATATGCAAAATGAAAAACCGAACAATCATCAATAAAGTGACGTAGGAAATTTGTAGTGATGCTTGAACGATCACCCAATGTCTCTATGATAATCACAACCCAAAAATCACAAGGAAAAATGATCTAGCATTGACATAAAACAAAATGAACAAGGGAAACTCAACCAAATGCAACTGAATAAAAGACACTACCATATCTAATCAGATTTGTTGAGTACACATCCCAACTTAATGGATCACTAACAACAAATAAATGCAAATAAGCAATCGAATCAAGAAATTGAAAGCATATCTCAAACCCAAATTCAAGATCTAAGGTGACCGAAAAGGGCTCAAACAGAGAGATAATCTAGAGACATAAACCAATTATAGACTCCTCAAATCAGACACATCTAGATCTGATAAGGAGAAATATGAAAAATTTGCAATTTTTTGTCCCACAGGGGAGGTCACTAGTTGTCTAGCGTGCAACAAGCGACCATATGTAGGTGGTCACTAGCCACTAGTGTGCAACAAGCGACATTGTTGCTTTGTCTTCAACAACAAACAAATGAACCTCTACAAATATTTTGAAAAGTAAAACTATCTAACTCAAATCTATCATATCCGAGAGATTTAATCTTTGAGGGAGTGCTAGGGAAGATAATTACTAACTCAGAAACATAGAACAAAGGAAAATAGACAAGTGAATCTAAACTAGAGAAGAACCAACTATTCTTCCCCAGTGGAGTTTCTTGTTTTTTTACAGAGAAAATCTCACCAATTGGATAGAAATATCTCCCTAGGATATTCCTACTGATCATAGACAAAAAATGGGCTAGACTTCTATGGCTTTCCTTAGAAACAAGCAAATATATTTATATTTATAGCAAGAAATAGTGGAATGACATGTTTTTTCCCAAAGGTCTTCCTTGCGTATTCTTGGATGGTTTAGTCCCAAAGATCCTTCTCCAGTCCTTCAACCTACTACATGCACACAAGTGATGAAACGATTCCTTCCAAATTCTATTCTTAGTGTTAGAATCCTATATCTAGCTTGTATATGTCTTGATCTATAAGGAAATAAATCAGATATGAATATTTGCAAATGAAATACAAACGTTTATGGGGTAAAACCAATGATCTATTAATTAATACGAGAGAAATACATCAAATCACTTTACCTATAGGTGTAGATGCACTCCTCCTTGCTCCTTTCTCCTTGATCCTCCTCATCTTCTCAACCAAGCTAGACAAATTGATTTCAACTGATTTGGAATGTAAGAGCACCTATGTATTTTGGTAACATAACTCTGTGACTGATTCTTCCTCCCCATGATCAAGATAGGCCTTCCTTATATATATTCTTGGAAGAGGCTTGGGAGAGGTTCTATATATTCTAGAAACCAATGGAGACTTGAATGCTATGAGTTACAAGGCTCATGCCACAAAAAACCAACTCATCCATTGCTTACCTCTTCAAAACTTTGTAAATCTAGAAGGCTACATGAGAGGTCTCTAGGTTCACACTGCCAACCAGTGACATGGTTGTTTGTTGTACACTAATGACTAGTGACATGGTCTCTTGTTGTACAGTGCTGAGTAGTGACATGGTCACTTGTTGTCCATGTATAATTATTGACTTTCCTTAAAAAATCACTGATTTGTAAGCAAAAGAGCGTATCTCAGTTGTCATATTTTGTTGTGTTCCTCCTGAAACAATAGGGTGGAAATTAAGGCTTTAACATTGATTTGATTGAGCCATCTGACGAGTGCCATGCATTCCAATATTTCCCCACATTGAGCTTAATCCCTACTCAGGGGGTTGTATCTAGTTCATGCAATAACATTCGTTGGGTGGAAAATTGGCCCTTGGTTGGAAACCAACTTGTGGAGAACTAATTTGGGCTAGTGCCTGAAATTCGACAAAACAAAGGAACTACACATACCTTATGCTATTTATTTATTTGTTTTCCACCACTATATGTAATGTCCCCTTCCAAGTGACAAGGGTGATAAGAGACTTAGTAGTCTAGTTGTCCCCTCTAGACTATAGTCTCATTGAAATAAAAAGGGAATTAAGAGGCAAACAATAGTCACTAAGGTATTAAAGTTATATTATTAAAGTGACTTTAGCAAAAAGGAAAAATAAAGATAATTGGATAAGTGGGGAAAATAAAGTGAATAACCTTAGAAGCCAATTAAATAATTTAAGTGAATATTAAAATATGGGATAAAAAAGAGTGAAGGCACCTCACTCATACATTCTGGATAATTTTGTCTTTTTGCACTTGTGAGCTTGAGAACTTGGGCATTTGAGGGTTTTGTCTCACTAAACCCTAGAGATCAGCAAGGGAGTGAAAGATTCTCCTATTCTCGATCCAAGATTGGCCAAGGTGGTGAAAGATTCCACCCTCTCCATTCTATCTTTTGTCGTTCAGGTTTATTCATCTTCAACAATCATTATTTTGAGTAGGGTGAAACAACTAGGATTCATTTTGCAGAACAAGAGCACACCATTGGAGGAATAACAACTAGATTTGCTTGGAGGGTTTGGGATCTGGAAGAGATCAAGCCACATGAGGGTTTCCCACCTCTAGAGCACTCTTTTTATCATTAATTTTCTGGGGGTTTTTACTCTGCATATTTATTTAGTCTCCAAGCTAGGCGAATTTCTGAAGGAGGGTGCACCAAAACAAAGAGATTCATTGTTTTTTGGGTTGAAACTACAACTACAACCAAGGAGATTCATCATATAAGGAAACCATATAATTTTGTACAGAAATCTACCATTTTCCTTGAGTTTTTGGGCCAGATCTGCAGTGGTTATATTTATTGGAGCGCTTCAACCAGTGAAGGTGCATTTCTACTAGAAGGGACAACATCCACAACAAGGAAAAGAGTTGGAATTTGGATATCCTTTGTATTCAACTTGTAGAATATTCTTGGGATCTATATCTCTATTTTATATTGTATTTTGGAGGCATCTCCAACCACAACTTCTCATACTCTTATTCATTTCCATATCTACTCTTCTACTTCATGGAGGTCATCTATATATTAATAAATAAACCGAATCTGAGTGTGTGGTCATTTATTTTTGTATTACTGTAGTATTTGGTTGCTACATGTTATTTCTTCCATCTACATTCTTCTCTTTTAATAAAACAATGAACTAATATCATATACAAACCTAAGGAGGTTATACATGCAAACTGTTTGACATAATCCCTGAATGAGAAAAACTGTCATATACATAACAACAAGCATAAATTCATAACAACCACTCATTGGGAAGGGATAAGGTGTTACATATGATGTGTACGACTTAATGTTCAACCCTTAAACTTGAGTTATTGAAGACAATGAGTATTGAAGTGATTTCAAGGGAGTTGCAAGCTTGTATGCCAACTGTTTGACAAAATTCCCCAACCAACTAAATCATATTTTAGCACAGAATTTAAAGGGGGATATTACAGTGGTATCAGAGTGAATATCCTTGCCATCCCGTGATTAAAGTGATGAATAAAAGGAGAGGTCAAGGTGGACAAACTTTACCAGAGATACCAGAAGGATAAGAGTCAGAAGGTAGTATGGGGGAAAACCTTGAAGCAAAGAAAGAATTGCTATAGGAAGCAATAATTTTAGCAGAGAAGGTAACTCAAACAGTGCATGACACACTCCAGAACAATCAGATTATTTTGCAACACCACTTGGATGAGATGAAAAATCATTTGTCTAGGGGACAAGAAGAACTGAAGATATCATTTGCAAACTTTCAGAGGGGACAAGAGAGAATGATAGAAATAATGGAGGAACAATGCAAGTATCAGGGTGTCCTTTATCACTTCTTGATGGAGTAGAAGAATGGTAGGAATCCACCCTTGTTTGGAGGAAACCAAGGAGCCAGTGGATCTCATGGAGAAAATGAGAATTATGAAGAGTCCACACACAAAGNGGAACAATGCAAGTATCAGGGTGTCCTTTATCACTTCTTGATGGAGTAGAAGAATGGTAGGAATCCACCCTTGTTTGGAGGAAACCAAGGAGCCAGTGGATCTCATGGAGAAAATGAGAATTATGAAGAGTCCACACACAAAGATCAAGTAGAGGGGCATAGTTCAAATGAGGGAATGCCTGCCCATTCTCACATGGCTAGTAGAACTACACCTAGGCTGTATATGCCCACCTTATTGGAGGCACAAAGGAGGGACACAAAGGCCTTTGGACGTGAGAATACAAAGAGTGAATTGGAGGTCATGGAGAGAGAATACAATGCACTGAGTGTGGGATTTAGGAGACATGTTTCTTTGGGGGAATATTGCCACATCAGGTTCAAATGTAAGTCTAAAGAACCCTATAGAGGTAACAATGAGTTGGGGCATAAGGAAGGGAAAATGGAGATGCCCCCCTTCGATGGTACAAGCCATATCTCAGCCAAAGCGTGGGTGCAAAAAATGGATGCTTACCTTCATTTGAATTCCATGGAGGAGGAAAGGGCCATCAAGTTTGCAACCTTACACTTGAGTGGTAAAGCATATGATTGGTGGTTCCATGGGATGACCACTTTGGGTCATGAACATGTCACTTCATACATTGAATTCACCTAGAGACTCATTGACAGATTTGACAGGGAGGATCCATAACTTCACTTCAGGGAGATCACACAAATTAGACAAACAAGGTCAACATAAGCATTCATTGAGGAGTTTCATAGAGTAGCAGTTATGGTTCCTGATATGACAGAGTACGGGTTATTGATGATGTACATAGAAGGTTTTTCTGACCCTTTGCGTGGATGGGTTAAGGATTTTAAGCCTATCACCTTACATGATGCTATTGAGTGTACTAAAGATTTGGTAGGGGTAGACTACCAAAAAAAGGTTACACGTAGACCCCCAATTGTTCCAAGAGGACGAGAAGGAAGACATGTAGACAAGAGAAAGGGGAA
>SNQJ01S0001925.1:289567-309068 GCA_010110895.2 Picea sitchensis | reverse complement strand
TCGATAATCATCTACTAAGGTAATATTTAGACGTTTCTCACTACTTATGTTGATCTTGTACAACTTCATAGGCTACTAATAAGGCTTCTTAGATATGTCTGCACTATTTTCCTATATCCATCTTGAATATTTTGACTCCTAGAAAGAGATATATTGCAACTCTTCTAGGTCATCATCTTCTCCATCATCATATCCCACTTTCCTCTAGTAGAGTGGTTCATCCAACTTCCATTTCAAATCTTTTAAGATTTCCATCTTGCAATGTTGTGGGCATATTGTAGTGGGGAACTAATGCTACACTTGATATTTGAACAAAATATACTTGATAATCATCAATGTTGTTGTAATCTCAAGAGTCTTTCTAGTGTAGGAAAAAGTAGCACAAAAATGCTTCTAGATCACAATCAAATATTAAGTCTATCTCCTAGTTGAATATTCATGAAGATGCCAATCCCTACGAACAGATCCTAAAGTATACATGAATTTATTCACCCAATATTCTTGTTGAAGGCCTTCGTACCCCCATTTATGTAAACACTTATCTATGTGGATGGTTGAGTCTGTCTTTCCTTCATAGTGCTCCACAAACTTCATCTCTTCCCCATTAGTTAGGGACAAATCCCAACATTTGAAATCGAAAGGGGGAGTGAACTTGTGTATGATATTCAATTGTACTATAGGTCATGTGTTGAGATTGTCCTTATAGATATCCTACTAGTGATCAAAGGTAACATTTAATATCACATCGAGGGGTGGTAGGTGCAGGAGGGATTATTTGTGATCCCATAGGAATCTCAATTGCTCATTATGCTTGGGGACTAGGGAATGTCTCAAATAATATTGTTGAAGCCTATGCCCTTTGGGAAGGCATCTGATTCACAAAAACAATAGGGATTCCAAATTTAAATATCATGGGTGACTCCATGTTAGTGATCAGAGCGATTGTTAAATGAAATATCACCAGAAATAACTTGTTCATTGGTGTAATAGCTCAATCTCTAGAACTTCTTGCTGAATTTGAAGAATATAATGTGTTTCCATATTAAGCGTGAGATTAATTATGAAGCGGATCGATGGGTTAAGATTGGATCGAGCTTAGAAGAGGGTGAAATATTAGTCAATGGGACAAAGGGGAGGTTTCCCATACCTTGATTCTCATGGGTAGCTCATTTAATTGGAAGTACAAGTGGTAGGATGAAGATATGAATAGTCATGTGAACGAATAGATTCCACATTTGTATGGTTTTGAGGCTGATGGGAGCATTCAATTTGGATTATGTGATCGCGGGTTATCTTGGGGAATGACTTTGACCATGAATACCATTCATTACTTTGAAAATAAAGATTGACGTGGTGTTTTGTGGTACTACTCGAGGGAGATAGTGGTTATATGTTGCAGGGGTTTTAGGATTCTGGGTGACCTACATTCAATGTTTGTTGTGAGCTGTCATCTTACTAGGCCTCCCTTGGTCACCAAGTTACTTTCTTTCGGTTATGGTTTTATCGGGTTAAGGGGTTCTAACCTTTTGAACTTTAATTCTGAATATTATCTTCTTCTTTTTGGTTATATCAACTTCAACAGTGGGCTTGTTTATGGGTTTGGTAATTTTGAATGCTTTATCCTTGTACCTGTTTATAATTTGGGAAGTGGGTTAGCTGATTGTATGTGGTTTGGTTATCGTGCTCGCTCTTTTGTCCATGTTTTGACCATCATTTGTGGTGGGTATACTTATGTGCCATGGTCTGGTTATTTTGGGTGCTTGGTTAGTATCATAATGGACCCTACCTGGAGTGATATCAAACATATTCTTTGTCAACACAAGGAAATAGCTAAAGAAAACAACTTGTCCCTTTAATAGGTATAGGTAAAACTTGGGGAATTAGAATAGATAGTAACCAATCTCACCCTACACATTGATGGTTTAGAAGAAGATTGTTAGTTTTTGAGATCCATGGTTCTGCCAAAACATTCTTAGTTAGCCTCCATCAATCAACTTTCAACAACTTCCCGCCTTGGAAATTTAGAGGGAGAACAAAGGGGTTAGGATGTAGTGTCAATGGAAATGGAAGAATAGTATCCACCCCAAGGTGGAGCGTAGGAGGTTCCATATTATAAATCAGTTCATAGTTATTGTTTTACAAAATTGTCTTTTTGATGGGTCAGTTTGTAAAATAAATTTGCAGTCAGACCGCTTGGAAGTTGTATAAGAATATTATATGTTTTTTAAAATGAAAATAGTAGGAGAATCTATAGGCCTTGAGGAAAAATTTTGTAATACTCTTTTTATTTCGATGTTTGCTTCGACACAACCCCTTATGTTAATATAAAACTTCAATTGCAGTTAAAAAAGCATGTAATACTAAGCTAAGACTTAATCCAATGTATATATTTTACTAAAGCACATCATCTACTAGAAAGCTCATGGTTGTAGACTTGCTAATTTCAAATTGTCTCATGAGAGTCACTGTTAAAAGAATGGATACTTTTCCAACTAATATATCCATATGCAGTAGGATTGATATAATGTTCTCATCTTCTTGCTATCTGATTGTAAATATGATAAGACATGGTTTATTGAAAGTTGTCCTCCATAAGCTCAGTGTGACTTGAACCTTAATAAGTATCTAAAGGTAGTCTTAGCTTGGTACCATCAACCTTAAAAGTCATGGTTTCTTTCATCAAATCACAATGTTGTTAAAATCACACTCAATCCCTAATAAAGAAGGATAGGGATACCTCTATTTCATAATCTCGATAGCCTCAAAGTTTACAATTGACTTTACGTCTACAATGTCTATCTCTAGATTCTCGAATTGAGCAACCAAAAATATGCCATACTAGCTGGACTAACACAACTAAATTGGAGAGTAAACTAACTTAGGTTTCCCCATCATCTCCTAGTATTTCCTAGGTAGAATAGTAGACTCCCCATCCTCACCTTCAACCAATTGTTTGATAAAAGTATATTTCAACTAAGCTACCTTTGTCTCTAGATGGGGGGTGGGGGGGATTTCATAACCTTTTCTAGTTTCTGCTAACTTTAGTACACAAGCTACATGTCTCTACACAAATTCTAGAGCATTTGGTGGTTGCGCATTCTTAAAAATCTCAATAGCTTATCACAAGAAGGAATTTTGTTGCATGAAATCAAACTTATATGTACCAAGGATAAACATGTTAATGATACTTGGTGCTATATTATTGGTATCTCATCCTAGTACAAACACCTCTTCTATTCACCACACTAATGGTGGGTCTTGTACCTCCAACATTCAACTTAATTTCAAAATTTACTAAGTTTGAGATCCTCCACCTTGCACGAGATTCCCAATTTTCAATCAGATTAGGGAAATCCTTAGTGGCATGACTAATGGATTAACAATGATTACACCTTGGCCATTGAGGAAGAGGAAAATAATGAGTGGTGTGTGCCACCTTGTCACAATTATAACACTAGATAATCCCAAATCTTCAACTAGTCTTGCCTCCTCAATGTCCTCCTTGATATATACCTTCCCCACCTTGTGGTTAAGAATTTTATTCTACTCTAGGAAAGTCTTCTCCATTTTTTCTACCAAATCCCACCGAGTGTCACCGTTGTCTATACCATTTATGTTGGTACCATATAAATCACATTGAACAATATTAAGGACCAATGAATACTTCTGTAAAATAGGACAATGTTGTAAAGGGTGGGCATATCCTTTGCAAATTTCACAACGCTCTTTTGTTTGAATATTCTAAAGTAGCACCACTAAAGACACTTGTGCAACTCCACTTGATGCTATTCCTAAGAAAGGATCAACTAGAGGGTCTTCTGAAACTCCTCCTTGAAGTAGAGAGCATTCAGTTGCATGATGCCCCTCCACTTTACAACTAGTACACCATACATGTTCTCTTATAGTCTTAGCTTTATTAAATTCTTACATCTGTACTATGAGGTCTGTGATCTGCATCTGGAATTGGGACAAATAAATAGCTACTCTAGTGGTTACATCCTAGATATTTATATTATACCACACCATTGATTTTATCATCATTACCTACTCTAGCACTTCTCTAAGAGTTGTGATCCTTTGCTCTAATAAGGGAATTTTAGTTAGAGGGAGTAGTCCACCAATGAATCATTCCTCATGTTGTGTATTGTGGATTTGATAAGTCAACCTACTCAATAAATCATGAAACCTTTGAGGATATTCCAATGCAGTTTCTCCCACCATTTGTCTAATATCCTTTAGCTTAGCAATGTTTTTTTGCTCCAACTTAGGTTTTTGAAATTAAAAAAGAATTCGTTGTTTTATCTTATCTAGGGTCGGAAAAAGTAGCTAGGGATAACTTCAACCTAGAATAAATATACATCTGAAAAGTAATCATCTATTGCACCTCTTGATTCACCCAACTCTATTTGGGACAAGTGGTTAAGACCCACATTATGTTTCCATGGTTTGAAAATAACTTCAAAAGGGAATTTTTGAAACAATAATAACCACCCGCAAATCCTCCCTACCAATACAATCTTTTTCACTATTTCAAAGCTGCATGGTCTGTGAAAAACTGAAAGTGACCTCCTAGTAAATAGTGGAAAAAATTCTACATACCATACACCATGGATAACCCTTCCCTTTATGTGATTGTATAGTCTCGTTTAGATGGGGACAACTCCCTACTTGCAAAATAGACAGGGTGATCAAGATCCCCTTCCACTGGTTGAGTAAGTACCACTCCTAAAGAAATATTGGGTGCATCTACATGTACACAAAAATCTACATTTGAATCGGGAAAGATCAGAATAGGGGCACTTACCATATTTTCTTTCAGTATATTAACACAAATTTACAATGAGTAGTCTAATAGAAAGATTCTCTTCCGACTTCTTCAACAACTTTTCCATTAGTTATACAATAGAGGTGTAGTTGTAGATGAATATTTGGTAATAACCAATGTCGTCTAAATTCAAATGTAATGTCTTGACACTAGTTGGAGTAGGCAAATTAACAATTACAATAGTCTTGGCTAGGTCCATCATGACTCCCTCTTTACAAACAATGTGACCTAACAATATATTGAAAAGTGTGTGGAAACAAACTTCTCAAGTTAAGAAATATCTATAACTATTTGCAATGGTCAAACATTAATCTCAACATGGATATATGGTCCTTCAATATTCCATTGACCATCCACTCATCCAAATAAACTTTAAAAAAAATGTACATATAATCCTAAAAATATACTATGACTATAGAGGAAAATACAACAAGAAAATTCTTCAACTTAAATGACATTGGATTATAAGAAAATATCTTCTTATGATATATTGACTTGTTGATAACCCAATAATCCAACAATAAAAGAATATGATTCCTTATCTGTTATTTGATCTAACACCTCATCATTGAAGAGAGTCGAAAAAGGATCATGGACATATGTGAACTAATACCTTGTAAGTCAACACAAACCATAATATCTTTGGTATCTTTATTTCTTTGGATCAATATAGGGATGATCCATTCAGATTCATCTATAGGGAAAATGACACCTACAACAAGCTTATAGTTAGTCTTATTTTTCACATTCTCTTTTACCTATGGGTTATGATGGTAGGGGAAATGTTTAATTGGTTTTGCATTCTTCCAAAATCCAATATTCATCTTTCCTAGTTCTCCTTTGATGCATTTCATCTCTGTTAATCTTTGTGGAAACAAATCCTCACATCCCTTTAGTAGTGCCGCAACTTTTGAGGTGGTCTACTCATCCCAATAATAATTAACTAAGGTGATTTTTGGACATTCCTCACTACTTATGTTGATCTTGCATAACTTCATAGGATGCTAATAAGGATTCTTAGATGTGTTTGCACTATTTTCTTATATTTTTCTTGAACCTTTTGAATCCTAGAAAGAGATATGTTGCAACTCTTCTAGGTCATCATCTAATCCATCATCATGTTCCACTTTTCTGTAGTATAGTGGTTCATCCAACTGTCATTCCAAATCTCTTAAGTTTTCCATGTTGTGATGTTGTGGGCATATCATAGTGGGGAACTAATGCCACGATTGATATTTGTACTAAATCTACTTGATACTCTTAAGATCCATTGTAATTTTAAGAGTCTTTCTAGTGTAGGAAAAGTAGCAAAACAATGCTTCTAGATCATAGTCCAATATTTAGTCTATCTCTTGGACTCTTCATGAAGATACCAAGCCCTAGAAAAAGATATTAAGGTATACATGAATTTATTCACCTAATGTTCTTGTTGAAGGCCTTCCTACCCTCATTTATGTAAATAATTCTATGCGTGGATGATCAAGTCTATCTTTCCTTCATACTACTCCACAAACTTCATGAATTTCCCATTAGTTAGACACAAATCTTGAAATTTGATATTAGGGGAGATGGGAATGAACTTTTGTATCATAGCCAATTGTACTACAACCCTTGCATTGAGATTCTCCTTATTCATAGCCCACTAGTAAGAAAAGGTATCCTTTAATACCATATCTTATGCAAGTACTCACTATTCTTATACAACTATGTATTCCATAACATCGATGGAATCTTTTACATTACCAGTCCTGTCATAAATAGGAGGGTCTCTAAGCTCAAACTTTATCCAATATTTTACTAAAGCACATCATCTAGTGGAAATATCATGGTTGCAGACATGTTAATTCTACATTGCCTCTTGAGACTCATTACCAAAAGAATGGATACTTTTCCAACTAACAAGTCCATCTACATTAAGGTTGATATAATCTTSTCACTTTCCCACTATTAGATTATAAATATTATATGGCATGGTATCTTTAAAGGTGTCCTTGGTAAGATCAATCTCATTGAACCTTAATAAGTATCTAAAGGTTGTCTTACTTTGGTACCATCAACAGGATTGAAAGTCATGTCTTATTTCGTCAAATCAATTCCAATTTTGTTAAAATCCCACTCAATTTGTAATAAATAAGGATAGGAATACCTCTAGTACACAATCGTGATACCATCAAATTCTACAATTGTATTTACTTCTACAAGGCCTATCTCTACATTCTTAAATCAAAAAATAGGAAACATGTGGTGCTGGATGGAAAAACACAACTAAATTGGAGAGTAAACCAACTTGGGTTTCCCCATCATCTCCTATGATTTCTTAGGTAGAATAACAAACTCCCCATCCTCATCTTCAACTAGGTGTTTCATAAAAATCTATTTCAACTGAGCTACCTATGTCTCTATATTGGGGTGGGTGGGGGGATTCCATAACATTGTCTAGTTTTTTTTTACTCTAGTACCCAAGCTACATGTGTTTTCACAACTTCTAGAGTGTTTGGTGGTTGCACATTCTTAAACATCTCAACAGATTCTTGCAAGAAGGATTTTTTTTGCAAGACCAGGGATGAATTTTTGAATTCTCCTTGGTGTTATATTATTGGTATCTCACCCTAGTCTAAATATCTCCTCTAGTCGCCATACTAATGGTGGGTCATATACCTCCACCATTCAACCTAAGTTCAAAATTTACTAAGTTTGTGATACTCTACCTTGCACGAGCTTCCCAATTTTCAATCAGGTCAATGCAATCCTCAGTGGCATGACCAATAAATTGACAATGGTTACACCTTGGCCATAGAGGAGGTGGATAATCATGAGTGATGTGGCCCACCTTGTCACAATTATAGCATTGGATAAGCCCAAATATTCCACTACTATTTCCTCCTCAGGGTCCTCCTTGATCTCTACCTTTCCCACCTTGTGGATAAGAATTTTATGCTACTCTAAACAAAGTCTTCTCCATTCTTTCTATCAAATCTTACAGTCATGATAATTGTCTATACCATGCATGTTGGTACCATATAAATTATAATTAACAATATTAGGGATCGAGGAGTACTTCTCTAAAATGGGACAATGTTGTGGAGGGTGGCCATACCCTCTATACATTTCACAATACTCTCATATTTGAATGTTATAAAATGAAACTGTTAAAGACATGTATGTAATTCCACTCAAAGGTTTTCCTAGGAAAGGGTGAACTCGAGGGACTTTTGAAACTCCTCCTCGAAGTAAAGGGCATTCAATCGCATGAATCCAATCCAATTTACAATTGGTACACCATACTTGTTCACTTCCAGTCTTATCTCTATTAATTTCTTGTGTTTGATCTATGAGGGATGAAATCTACATTGAGACAAATCTAGAGCTAATATAGTGGCCATAACTCAGGTATTCCCAAAATACCCCACCATTAATTCTAACCTCATCACATGCTTCAACACTTCTCTAGTAGTCATAATCCTTTGTTGTAAAAAGGGAATTATGGTTAGAGGAAGTAGTGCACCGATGAAGCATTCTTTATGTTGTGTATTTTGGATTTGATGAGTCAACCTACTCACCGGGTATTGAAACCTTTGAGAATTTTCCAGTGTATCTTATCCCACTATTTGTCTAGTATCCTTTAGCTTATCAATGTTTTGTTGGTCTAACTTAGGTTTCTAAAACTCAAAAATGATTTGTTGTTTTATATCATCTAGGGTCGAAACCTCTACTCCTTGTGGAATATGTATGGACTTTGTATACCATTGCAAATCTCTACCCCAAATAATTGTCTAGAACTTTATCATATTAGCTTATGGGGTAGTACCCTTAGCATTCCAAATAGCTTCGTAAATAAAGTAGTTTTTTTTTCATCTTCTTTGCCTTTACCTAAAATCTTGGGTAACCTCAATGGATATCCTCCTTTTGTTCCAGCCATATTGCTTGAAGAAATTCCAACCAAAATGAATTGTCTAGGTCTTGACTATGCTACTAAAATTTGATTTTGATTTTTTTATGGGATGCATTACCATCCCCTTGGTTAACTAATAATTTATTTTGACTATCACTACTATTCTGGCCACTATTTCCTCATGACACGGGTTAACTACTATGAAAAAGAAAACTAGAATCAACAAAATTTATTGAATGTAGTTGGTTCTTCAAAAGCAACGAGGGTGTGGCTTGGGATGAGGAAACTCTAATGAGGATAAGAAGTACCACACTCACATGGGTGATTCTTCTCCTTTAAACAATTGAAACACATTTGTGAGCACATCTTCTAAATCCACATCACCTTCCATCCTTCTATTCTCTGGTTCTTCAAAATTGGGATTAAGTGCAGGTTCTTTTAAAGGAAAATATGTTCCATGGATATATAATTTAGCATCCATTTGTAAACCTCTTCAGGTACATGCTTAAGATCATGTCGATGTCCCATCACTCCTATGTCCTCTTTCTATACTTCCTTCTAGCATCAAACCTCTTTCTTTCAACCATGGGTTGGTCAACTCTCCTTGCTTATTTAGTTTCTGCAACTCACACAACCTTTCTTTGTTGCTTCCTTCGTCATTGATCTCCTTCTGCAATTTGTCACTTTTGTGCTTCTTTGTACACATCTGATTAAGCCAACATTGGTCCTAATTTATGCTCTCTTGAAAACTTGTTCATCCCTTTCACCAGTTTTTTATTCCCTCCATGGTACCTATTCTTCTAACCCTTCAACATTACCAATGCTATTCCAACCATCCCCCAGTGTGGGGTATTTACTCAACCATGTTCACAGGTCCAAAGGGAAGCATGCCTTCTTCAACCAATGACATCTTGATCCAAGTTGGKATTTASTTTATCAACCTCCCACGTGCTCCCTTCTTGAAYTCTTCCTYTGRMTTTGAAWATCACTGATAGGATTATACAAMAAACTCCACTATATACCCTTMTATTGTAGGTTACAACTATAAATCAATTGTGCAAGTGATTTGATGGTCTACCCATTGAAGCACAACTAAATTCTAGATGATCCATTCTATCCTCTTCCTCTCCCTTTGAGCATGTTTTGGTGCTTCTTCAAGTTTCTTCAATAATTTGTAAAGGCTTACTAAGAACTCAACCCAAAAGATTTCATATTCATCCCTACTAGCATCAACATAAAAAAACTATTTCTTTACACTTCTCAAAGTTCTATTTGCGCAACTTTGCTTCCTACACAATGAAAACCTTAAACCTACTTTCAAACCAAACTCCGATTTGTGATTTTAAAAATGTTTGTCTCATCCTACAAGGGTACCTCACAATATAGTTATGGAAACAAAACCATTTGTTGGCTCTTTTTGGAGACTAGGGTTTTCCAAAGATCGAGTCTAGTCTAGTGCTAGTATTTTTAAACCTTGGGAGGGGATGGTCTCACCTAAAGCACATGTTGATACGAAGGATAGGGAAGTTAGTTACGATATGAGTAGTTAACAATTCAGACCTAACATCCATTCATAACAAAATCTATACTACTGTTATACAACTCTATAGTAATCATATCATATGCAGATTCATAACATGACATATATCTCATGTAACAAAAGGCAAATATAGTTATCAACATGCTAATAATCCATATAAAGAATACATAACACATTTTGAAAGTTGGAGGGAACTTCTATTACTCCATAGCAACATCCATATCCAATACATACCCACACCCACAATAGGAATATGGGTGGTTCATAACAACAACATGATAGTAGTACAAAACTCTATTATGCAATAGTCAAATAATTCTCAATAACCCAAGAAAAACCAATTAGTTGCTTACTTGATTGATTCAACATTCATTCCTCCATTAATCACTAACCTATACTCGTATCCTTAAAAAAAATACTTATATAATGCATAATGGTTATTCTTGAACATGTCAAAAGCCTAACTAATCTAGTCAACTTCATAAATACATCCCATTATATGTTAATCCATTTAGACCATAAAACAAGTATCTTTTCCATCTTTTGTACATGGCACAATTGAAGTTGTCTGTACTTCTTTACATTTAACATGGTTCACATGGCACAATTGAAGTTGTTCGTACTTCTTTACATTTAACATGCTTGTAGAAAAATGAAAAAAATAACAATAATAAAAGAATTTAAAGCACTATTAAATTAAATAATAATTTTTTTTTAATAAAAATTGATATAATAATTATTATTATGAGTTGAATTCAAATATTATAGGCCCTTACATGTTCATGCTTGTAATAAGGTAGCTTAAAGAATGCAAAACACCTTGAAACTATGAAATATTTTATAAGGAATTGAATTTTTCCAGCTACAACTCAGAAGGAATTTTTGGAAGAATTGATTGATGGGAGATATAAGATGAAAATTGGCATACATTCACATACTAAAAAAATAAACCATATCCATCTAAACTCAACATGGACAAAGATGTATATATGGGTAGTTGAATTCAATTAAAAATGCAGTCTTAAAAAAAGTTGCTACAGGAAGAATCCACATCATGACACCTGGCACTTACACGCAAGCCATTGAATATGGTTTATAAAATAAACAAGAAGAATCCACATCATGACACCTGACACCTACACGCAAGCCATTGAATACGGTTTATAAAATAAATAATTTAGAAGAGAAGACTATACCATTGAATATTGTTTATAAAATAAATAATTTAGAAGAAAAGACTTTAATTTAGAAGAAAAGACTATAGAGAACGAAGATGAGAAAATTGACTTTTCCTCAGCATGCAGATATTATAATCATGTTGGGACACTCTAGATATTATAGGAAATTCACTGGGACCTCCCTTGATATCATATTTTCATTAGATGAGCTTCTAAGAAAAGGATTTCAAGCCGGATGAGTTAAACCTATTGAGAGCCTTGGAGACTAGGAAATAAAATATTTTAGCTATTGAAGAATCAACGTGGAGGCTCATGAATTGAGCTTTCTGGATAAAGAAAGGGGATAAAAACACCATTTTTTTTTTCATAAATATGCTACAAAGAGGAGGAACCAAAATACAATATGGGATATATCCAGTGGAGGCTCAGGAGTTGAGCTGTCTAGATGAAGAAAGGGGATAAAAACACCATTTTTTTTTCATAAATATGTTACACAAAGGAGGAACCAAAATACTGTATGGGATATATCCAATGATGATGGGAAAATTCTCTCCAGTGAATCGAAGATAAATGAATATGCTTATAAATTTTTTCAGATCCAATATAGTTTCACCGAGGTGGAAGACATGAGAAACCAGTTTCATATAATCAAATATGTTCCTAGAATGTTCTCTGACGTAGAGAGTGATGAAATAGGAAAATCGATCTTCATTGAAGAAATTGAGTTTACAGTTAACAAAATGCCAAAAGAGAAGAGCCCTGGCCCGGATGGGTGGACACAAGAGCTCTTCCAATCCTTCTTTGACATCATGGGAAACAACCTTCTCTTAGTCATTGAGGAATCTAGAGTCTCAAGCTTCATTACAAGCGCACTCAATGCTACCTTTTTCGCACTTATTCCAAAGGTGAGAAAACCTTCCTCCTTTGATGAATTCAGGCCCATTGCCTTATGTAACTTTGCATATAAAGGGATTTCCAAAATAATTGCAAACCACATTAAGGACAAGCTGGCCTCTTATTTATCTCAAGAACAATTTGGCTTCTTGAAGGACAGATTGACTTTTGATGTTGTTGGTTTAGCCCAGGAATGCTTCCACACAGTTAAAACTAAGAAACTAAGTCCTATCATCCTTAAGTTGGATTTAAAAAAGGCATATGATAATGTAAGTTGGCAATTTCTGAGATTACTGCTCATCCAGATAGGGCTTAAGTGGGAAGTAACACAATGGATTATGGCTTGCGTTACCAACGTAAGTATGGCAGTGCTAATAAATGGATCTCCTACTTCGTTTTTTAAAAGCCATCGAGGGTTGAGATAGGGGTGTCCTCTTTCACCACTATTGTTCCTTCTTGTTATTGAATGCCTAAGTAGATAGAATAAAAAGGCAGTAGAAAATGGATCTTTCCAAGGTCTAAATGTAGCTGTTGAGACTTTATATCACACTTGCTATTTGTTGATGATGTCCTCATCCCCGGGGATACAAATTATGAAGAATGGTCTCTCTTACACACACTTTTAGGGAATTTATGTAAAGCTTCTGGTATGATCATCAGTTGCCACAAATCTTGTTTCCTAGCTCAAAACATAGATCCAGAGTTAGTATGTAAATTGAGGACAATTTTAATATATAGTTTTTAAATTTTGAGGAAGGAATGAAGTATCTTGGATACTTTCTAAAGGCAAACAATCATATAGTGGCTGACTGGAACTGGATCATTCAAAAAATTGAGAAGAGAATTGGTTGTTGGTCATTTCGATGGCTATCCTTTGGCGGCAGACTTGTTTTAGCAAAAGCAGTTCTACAGAGTATTCCTGTGTACTGGCTCAGTTTGGTTAAGATTCCGGTGACCACTATGCATAGAACACAACAACTAATTTCAAACTTTATATGGAGGGGTGCCAGAAAACAAAATGGGTTCCATCTAGCTAAATGACAGAAGATAGCGCTGCTAAAGGAGAATGGAGGATGGGGTTTAAGGAATTTAAAGTGGGTTTCTCTTTCCTTAGCTGGAAAATCTTTCTGGAGGGGGCTCTTCGGTGATAGACTGTGGAGTTCATTGTTTAGAAAAAAATACCTGAAATCTCTCTAGGCCTGGATGCCTTTGTTGGAGGGAATGACCTATGTTTTCTTTCATCTCATCTTATTTCCGATTTGCATAATAAGAACATCTATTCACTAGCCCAAGTTGCTATCCATAATGATTCGACATCCCCGACAGTTTGGATTGACTCTAATCAACTTAAGCTATCAGCTGAGCTAGCCTTGGAATGGGACAATTTCATTCTTGCTCTTCGAACTAATGGGATATCCTTAAATGACTCCCGTGATAAGCTCGTCTAGTCATGGAACCGGACTTCGGGAACTGTCTCTGTCAAGTTAGCTTACGAGTCCATATTATATTCAAATTTAAAGGGAGAAAATCGATGGTGGTTCAAAGCTATCTGGCAGGTAAATGTTCCTAGTAAGATCATATGCTTTATATGGTTATGTTTGATGGATTGTATACTCACAGGGGTCAATTATCAGTGCAGAGGGGGAATCGGGCCTTCAGCTTGCAATTTATGTCTCAACACTGAAGATTCAACAAAACATCTCTTTTCTTATTGTGTTGTTTCTAAATTTATTTGGAAATAGATTCTTTCTCATCTAATGATCCATGGAATGGGGAGAATAAGAATTGGAAGATAACCTCCTTAAATGGTTCATTAAATATCCAAGGTTGAGACATATTCCTTTCATTGTGATATGGGGCATCTAGAAGTACCGGAATAAGATGTTATTTGAAAACTGGGTTAGACAAGATACATTCATAGCAAAACAAATTCTTCTTTCTATCCAGGAATTTCAAGATGAGACAAAGCGTGACAGATTGGAATATATACTAAGTCCATTTTATTTTGATGACTCACCAATTGGGTTCTTCGATGGTGCAGCCTCACGAAATAGGTGTGGTATTGGATTATACCTTAAATTTAGCAGTGTCCACTTTTACAAAGCATATTTTGTTGGAGGAGAAGGATCCAATATGAAAACTGAGCTCCAAGGTTTATGGGGACTGCTACATCTTGCTTCCCTGTTATCTTTGAGCAGATTGATGGTCGCTGGCGATTCTAAAACAACTATTGATTGGATAAAAGGTGAATCAAGATTGAATTGTTTATTTCTTAGGCCGTGGCAAGAGAGAATTAGAAAGATGCAAGTCAATTTTGAAAGACTCAACTACATTCATGTTAACAAAAATTTTAACTGAACTTTTGGTCAATGTTTTGATGGAATTAATGTATATTAATGGATAGAAAGAAAAAATCCCAAGTTGGTTTAGTCTTTATATGTATCGAAGACAAATTTTGAAGAACTCATGGATTTCTCATAACCTGTTTTGAGGAATACTGGGACAAAAGTACAATGTAAACACAATCTGTATTTTTGATAGTTTCACTTGATTCTCAATAGAATAGCAGTGAGACTGCTTTTTCTACTTAAAAAAAGGATGTCGAGGCCAATTGTCAAGAATCTCCTTGACAGATTCGAGAAAAAGTTGGTTAAAGTTCCAATACTGGAAACTAACACATAGTTCCATTGACTTATATAGAGGTCCATCTATCATAGAAGTAAGTCCAGATTTATTCAAAAGTTAAACAAAGCGATAGAAATTCTAGAGCTACCGCTCGTGTGAAACTTGGCTTGAGTTGACAGAGGAGAGGCCTGAGGTTTGGTTGCCAACTATATATACAGAGTGCGTGTGTTTATTAGTGCATGCTACATGCTCTAGTAAGCACCTTACCTCATGCATCATTTCTTTTCAATTATTGTCACATTTATTTTCTCTTTGTCTTCTATCACTTTGTTACTTGCTTCTCATTCCTTGAAGCTCACTACAATTCCATGTTCTTGATATAATCTCTTGTACGGAGGGAAATATGTAGTGTATGGATTTTGTACTTCAGTAGTCACATAATCCTACTCACTTGGAGGTATTGTGGTGTGGAATAATTTTGTTCCATGTCCATACATAACCCACACTATGATGACTCAGGTACCTCTCATCCTTCATTATGAAATATGTTTTGTGTTGGATAACTCTCCCGTGAGTCACCTTGCCTTAATCTAGATATACAATTTTTTTGGATGTTTAGCGCTTAGGTGGGTTCCTCTATCAACTCACCTCTTGTTTTTAGAATTTGTTCATTGGTTTGAATCTTTTAATCCCTTTGGGGAACTTGGTCAAGGGAATTAAACCCACTCTTTTGGTCTTGTCTAGTTCTCTAAGCCCCTTATTTGGACTAAGGTTTGTTAGGATGCTTCCTTTCAGGTCCTCAGTAACCTAAGTCCATTTGGGAATTATTAATTTGGGATCCACTTGGTTAAACAATAATTTACACTTTATGATTCCTTAGCACCAAGTGATCAAAATATTTTAGGGTTAACCACATATTTGAGTTGTTGTACTATGTTGTCATTGATGCCAAAGGGTTGATGTCAAGTGGTGTCCTAGTAATGTGTTGTCATTGATGTCAAGGTTGATGTAAAAGGGAGTTGTATCATCGATGCCATGTCATGGTTGATAGGAAGTACCAAATGGATGAACTCCAAGGTGGTACCCTTATGGTGAAATCCCTCACGGAAAGATGTTTTGCAAGTCCAAATGGTTAATTGTTTGAGTAGTTCTAGCAGTATGGCTTAGGAAATCAAGTTCGATTGAGGAACAATGAAATAAATATCAATGAATTTGCAGGAGAGACTATTCTATATGGATAATACACGCTATGTATTTTTCAGTGATATGTGGTACGTCACGTGGTCCCTCACGGTTAGGGAGATATGGCCTTGTGAAGTTGGAGAACCCTAATGAGTTATCTAGAAGCCCTAGAAGGTCAAATAAGTCAAATTATTCTAGAAGCTCCTAGAATAAGTTGACTAGTCAAAGTGGTTGTAACTAAGAGTTAATCATGGGTTAAGTTGTTGCAATAAGAAAATAATTAAATATAAATTAGTTGCAACTAGAAGTGGTGAGATTACTATTTGTGGATAAAGTGGTTGTAAGTGGACAAAGTAGTTAGAAGTGGGTTAGCCCTAAAACGAGGAATTTGGTTAGAAGATAACCCCTAGAGGAAGCCACTTGGAGAGTATAAATAAGAGAGAAAGTGTCTCTTACGAGTATGAAGTTTATTTGGTGAAAAGTTTATTACAGGTACTCATTGACACAACTGAAGTTACGCAAATATGAGGTAGCAAAGGAGGAGTGTTGACGGAGTTTCAAAGCTGCAAAGTTTCATAAAACCCTAGTTTTCTGAAGCTATACACAGGTTGTAGAAGACCAGGTCATGTTCATACACATGCCACATAAGGCCAGGTCACGTACATCTGCGGGCTGAAAGAGGACAAGTCGCGTATATATGGAAAGTCCATAAAAACCTGAGTTGATGTTTGTGCCATATCCCTAAAGTTTGGAGCAAGTTCCCAGGTCAGCATTATACAAGATCATCTACAAAATTTATGGTATGGTTACATGTTTGTCTTGATGCTTATATATTCTTATGATATAGTGAATGCTTGAAGAATTCTTGGTATGGTTGTTGTGAGATTTGGATATGGTATATGTTGGTTGGTTGGATGAGTAAGAAACATTCTTATGTATGGTACAATTCTGATATGGTTGTGCAATATCTATGTTGTATGATTATGTATGCATGAGAGACATGCATAGGATGTTGGACATGCTTCACTGATGACATGGTACATATGCAACATGTTGGATGCAATGACATGTTGGATGATGATGTATACAGGTAGATATGACAGAGGCAACACAGTTTCAGAGTTGCAGAAACTAGTAACCCTAGTTTTCTGAAGGTGTACGTAGGATGACAGAGGGAAGGTCACGTGCATACGCATGTTGCAGTATAGATAGGTCACATACATACACGTGCTGCAGTATAGACATGTCGCGTAACTGTTGGTACATTTGACATATTGTTTTCTTTGTACAAGCTGGGTCTTGTACTTGAGGGTTAGATTCCTCACATCTCAGTTGGTGTTGAGATCTACAAGCTGGGTATTGTATTGAGAGTTGGTACTCTCTTGAAGTTGGTGATATTTTTAGTTGGTGCTAATAAACCCCATATATTTTAGTCTCCTGTAACACATAATACAAAAATATTACATGTATATATGGTGTTCTTTATGTTTATTATGGTGATCGTTTATAGTTCTCTATTATTGATGAATGTTGTTGATACATACAATCAGCTAATTATTAATGAATAATATGTTTGAAGTCTTTGCTAACTAAATTTTTGAAATAAGTGTAAAAAGATCCCTACACCGATTCACCCCACCCTCTCAGTGTGGTCAGTGTGTCCAACATGAGTCATGGAATATAGTGTGATTTTGAGAAAAATACCTGTAGTATGGATGAGAAACCAATGGGACTTGGTCAAAACTCATGGTATAACTCTTACATACAAAACACTTTATCCAATGGATAGTCTAGAATCCGCTTACACCTTGATGCTATTTCCTTGCCTATTTATATTTTTCTCATGAACATAAGTGTGGTCCTGCAGTGTTTAATATAATAGTACATGTGGAACATGGAGTTGGCATAGTATTTGAATGCAGGACACTCAGCATGCGTGGTGGGTGTCTTATTCTTGTCATCTCCAAAACTTGTAAATGTTTCTATTTCTTTTGGTTTTGCTTCTTCTTTGAAGGCCCATTACTTTGTCTCATGACGTATCAATTAGATTAGTTTCTTCCTACACCTTGGGTGGTTCAAATATTTTACTTAAAGGGAGGTTACAATATAGATAGGGATAAAGAGCTACCACATTTTTAAGAAGACTTCAAGTCACCTTACAATACTTCATTTTTTCATAATTTATATGGTAGATCTAGGTTCTTTTATTTATAATTTTTCAGAGATTGGGATCAAATATATTTTGTAAGAACATGTATTGGTGTGTGAAGGTTACTTGGAGTGGATAAATCCTCTCTTGGGGCTCATGTCATATATCATCTTCATCCCAAGTAACTTCAACATGTACAAAAACTCTCTTCCAGGAGAGTTCCTTCCTTCACCTCTCTTTTATCTTCCAATGAGTGGAGGTCTAACTAAGAGGGATGTTGAGGTAATCAACCCTAGTTCTTGATACCATTTCCTTGGATTTAGAATATTCTTTCCTCATCTCATTATCTTGTAGGTACCTTATCAAATTAGCACCAAATATTGATCTAGTTCCCCTACGCTTATCCCACAATATTGGGTGTCTTATTCTTGTCATCTCCAAAACTTGTAAATGTTTCTATTTCTTTTGGTTTTGCTTCTTCTTTGAAGGCCCATTACTTTGTCTCATGACGTATCAATTAGATTAGTTTCTTCCTACACCTTGGGTGGTTCAAATATTTTACTTAAAGGGAGGTTACAATATAGATAGGGATAAAGAGCTACCACATTTTTAAGAAGACTTCAAGTCACCTTACAATACTTCATTTTTTCATCATTTATATGGTAGATCTAGGTTCTTTTATTTATAATTTTTCAGAGATTGGGATCAAATATATTTTGTAAGAACATGTATTGGTGTGTGAAGGTTACTTGGAGTGGATAAATCCTCTCTTGGGGCTCATGTCATATATCATCTTCATCCCAAGTAACTTCAACATGTACAAAAACTCTCTTCCAGGAGAGTTCCTTCCTCTTCACCTCTCTTTTATCTTCAACAATTAGGTCTAACTAGAGGATATTGGTAAATCAACCCTAGTTGCAATGCATTCCTTGGTTATTTTGTTCATACCGTCAACTTGCTATAAAAACCTAATTAATATATAGCCCTATATCACATAATCAATCTTGAAACCCTAATTAACAGAATGGTCTTCCCTCATTATCTTCTTTCCATTTCTATTCACATTCTATGGTTTCTTAGTTTTTCCCTAAAAATTGAATGGTGACACTACTCTCTCCTTCCTCTTGGTGATGATGTGGTGCCTCACTCTGAACATGATGCTACACAAATCCATTTATCTCTGCATGTTCTTATGGATTATTTACAATCAAACCTA